>JAOTQJ010145036.1:0-35131 GCA_025642045.1 Solanum sejunctum | reverse complement strand
AAGTATAATTAAAGGTGGTCTCTTATCCACAATCAGTGCATAATTTCATTTGAGTTATATTTCATGTACAGTATTTAGTGCCTTACATATTCAATACATTATCTCGTACTGAGTCCCTTCCGAGGGACCTGCATTTCATGCTGCAGGTACAGGTGCTAATAGATCTTCCCAATACAGTTCAGGACATTCAGCTGCCAATACCAAGCTCCAGGTTGTTCCGAAGCTTTGTGCGTATTTTAAGTTTATATATTTATATTATACAGTTAACTCAGACGGGGCCTGTCCTGAATATTTATGGATACTTTCTCTCAACTAGAGGCTATGTAGACTATGTAGACTAAAGTGTGGTCATGTCTCGTATATTAGGCACCGTGGCCCCAATGGGCTAGATATATGCATCTCTATTTAGCTTGTTATAACTATATATCTCCCTATAAGCAAACCAAACATAGAAAGTTAATTATAATATATAAACAAGCGAATAGATATAGATTGGTTCTCCCGAGCCTTATCAGCAAGGGTGCCAGTCCGCCCTAATGGCAACTTGGGGCGTGACAAATTGTAGGAGGGGTTTGGTGTTGGCCACCACCAAACAATAATCATAATGAATGGAAACAGACAATATATGCAAAACCCTAATCATAGAAATGCAATAAACTTAGGTTATCTCAAGTCAACTACCCATGATTCCCACAACCCCACGTTGTGGGTACTTAGCTACTCATGGCTAAGGAAAAACAAGAAAAAATACATATACAAGACATAAATTAGTGTTTTACCAGCCACAATGAAGAGTGTAGGCACCAAAAGTTGCAAACCCAAAACTTTGATTGATTATCAATGAGTATAAGGAAAGATTTGCAATCCCCAAAAATAGGTTTCCCAAGAGAGAATAATAAACTAACCTAAAAACCTAAAAATATTTCAAAAGACGATTGTAAACTTTCTCCTGGTCAAACTCCTTTTAGACTCCTAACTTAAACTATGTATATTATTTACAATATAGCCTTAGATTTTACACAGAAAAGATAACTGATAGATGATAAGTCTCACAGGTATGACTCGTAAGATAACGTATGAGTCATAGTCGATGTCTTGTATCATGTTCTTGGAATCTTGAACTAAACTGGTACAACCCATAGGTATAAGTCATTGGTTCAGCTATGACTCGTATGCTCTTCTCGTAATCTTAGCCTTCAATTTTTGGTCTAACATTTTGGCTCTCTGATTCTAGTTTTGAGTCCACCTATACAAGTCATAGTAAATCTTATGACTCATAGGATGCCTCATAGGGGTGACCTCCACTTAGTAGATTTCTGACTTGTAGCTTGGGCTACAACTCTTACGTGTTCTTGTATGTCCGAAGCTTCAGCAATATCTGCATCTTTTCTTCAAAATCATGCCAACCTAACTTTTCTGCAAGAAAAATACAAAAATGCAAAAAAACCATAAAAGGACACATTAAGAACTCACAAAATACCTTGTTTTAGGCATCCAATGTGTTGTATTTTGATAGCACATCAACACCTTCAACTTAGAATCGTTGCTTCTCATCAAGTGTCAACTCGATCTATGCAGACAAAGAGAAATACATAGCAGCTATACTAAGAGCATATACCACAACTCCTTTGATTCAGGTACCTAACTACTATTTTCAAAATAGGATTGCAATGTTATTAAACAAATAAGAACATAATGGCATACCTGGCAATCTTACTAACACAAACTAAGGAGCATCAACTGTCTACAATCACTGGTATAGTCTTATGCTAGTGAAGTAGTACAAATGCCCTCACTGGAAAAAAGTCCCTTATACTCACTCAAAAGCATTTAGAACTCCGGGACTGAGGATGCATTCTTACTCTCTGAATTGAAATTCGGTGCATACTAACTAACACCATAGGCTTGCCTTTATACTAATCTTCTGGCTTGATGATAAAGTTGAATTAGATCACTTTAGGACTTATAGGCTTGTAAAATAGGTTCAGGGTGCTTTGGTATGGTATTTTGGACAAGTAGTGACTAAAATCTATCCTTGAAACGTGTTTACCAACACTTTTTGCTTTCATAATCCAACCCTATTTAACCAATCCACTTTATTCTCCTATTTTGAACTTTTCCCAAGTGCTTTTGTTTCTCTTTTTCAGTTGTACCACAATTTTAAACTCATTTTTGCTACTTTTTCTAAACTCAAGGCATTTTGCTTTTCTTTTTCTTCACTTTGTTCATGCTTTTTCATTTCTTTCTTGATTTCCCAACTAACCACCTTATTATTATTACTTTACCATAATAAGGGCCACCCTTAACTTAGGCTTGTAGCCTCAAGTGATGTACATAATATCTATGCCTCAAACTAGGGCCACCAACTACAACCACCCTCAACTTAGGACTTTGGCCTCAAACATAGTTCAGATGCTCAAGGATAGACTAGGGCCAATATTAAGGTATTTCATCAAACAAAGTTAAGCTAGCAAGGTATCAAGAAAGAATGAGTGCATAAGAAGCTAAAAAAATTAGAATATGGGATTCACTCACTCATCTGGTGGGTCATTTAGGCTTAAAGTTGGTTCACTCAAAGAGCAAAGGCCTAAGATCCTTTCCATTTCCGCCACATCACCAAAACAAATCTTAGAGTACTAAGGCAAGTTCTGGGTTCATACAGAATGCGTGACTGCAGCAAAATAAGCTCATAACAAACATGTCAATTACATCCACAATCAAGTATAGACTTACAGATCATGCTTTCGGTCTCAGCTTATCTTTAGAATATCAGAACAAACATTGTCAGATACTCAAAAATGTATGAACGCATCAATAATTACAATCTCAAAAATTTTGAGGGTACCAAAGTTTTCATCAGAACTTTAAAAATACATTGAAAAATTATCGATATGCCAATAGGTAACACTACTATGAATTCACATACTATCTACACTACTTAAACATACTGATTTAACAGAAAAGTAGACATCCACAAGGAAAAAGAATCACGACAAGAATAAAAAATAGAGGAAGTTATGGACTTGAGGCTACTTAGACTTTACCTTAATCCATAACTACCCACAACCCACAAAAATAGGATATTTTGTCGCAAAGTAAAAACACATAGAAAGGTGGAATAGGAATACCTTTGGTTGTCTCCCAAGAAGCGCCTGATTTATTATCGTGGCACGATGAAATCTTTTGCAGTTATACTTCAACAAGATCCCAATCTTCTAATATCTTGATTTCTTCTATGTCACACATGTACCATTTAACCCTCTGGCCATTAACTTTGAAAGTTGTGCCATCCCTATTCTCTAGCTTGATGTCTCCATGACTAAAAATGTGCACTACTCTAAAGGGCCCCATCCATCTAGATTTGATTTTTCCAGGAAACCACCTTAACCTGGAGTTATAAAGCAATACCATTCTCGAAGAGAAAATTGTCAATCCTCAATTTTGTGATCGGCCTGAACTTTCATTTGTTTCTTGTACAAGGCAGAGCTCTCATATGCTCGTAGTCTAAATTCATCAAGCTCATTCACTTGCATCAACCTAGCAGTGGCATTTTTATGCCAATCTAGATTTGCTTCTTTAATGCCTGTAACGCCTTGTGCTCAAGTTTAACTAGCAGGTGATAGACCTTCCCAAACACCAGTTGATAAGGGGATATTTCGATAGGTGTTTTTTGAAGGCAGTTTGGTAGGCCCATAAAGTATCGTCTAGCTTCCTTGTCCAATCTGTACGATTCGCATTCACCATTTTGGTAAGATTTGATTTATTTCCCTATTTAACACCTTCACTTGCCCACTGGTTTGGGGATGATATGGGGTTGCCACATAGTGTTTCACGCCATATCTTTCAAGGAGATCTTTGAATAGTCAGTTGCAAAAATGAGAACCTCCATCATGAATAATTACTCGAGGCATACTGAACCTGCAAATAATGCTTCTTTGGAGAAACCCTATAAAACCCTTACACTTTTTGTTTGGTAGAGGTATAGCCTCCACCTAGTTAGAGACATAATCAAATATAACCAGAATATACTTGTTACCGTGAGAGCTAACATAGGGACCCTAAAATCAGTTCCCCAAACATCAAATAGTTCTATTACCAAAATAGGATTTAGAGGGAGTTCGTGCCTTCATGACACTCCACTCTGTCTTATCATCTATCACAAGACTTTCCATAATCATGGCAGTCTTAATGTATAGATGGCTAATAGTAGCCATACTACAAGACTTTGTAATTTGTTCGAGCCCCATTATGATGGCCCCCTATAAACAAAATGTATCATGCTTAAAAAATGCTCATCATTTTCACTTATGGAATACATTGATAGATTATCCTATCTGTGCAAATGCGAAATAAATATGGGTCATCCCAACAAAACTTCTTTATATCATGTATAAACTTGCGACGTTGATGGGTGTTCAAGTTAGGCAGTACTATATCACTCACCAAGTAGTTAACATAGTCTACAAACCAAGGTATAAGATAAAGTGAGGCATCCAAAACTCTCTAATTAGGGAATGAGTCATTTATGTCAAGACCGTCATCAAACTTCACCATAGCTTCATCTTCCAACCTAGAGATATGATCACCTACTTGATTCTCTGACCCTTTTCTTTCAATCACATCAAAGTTAAACTCTTGCAAGAGAAGTACCCATCTGATCAATCTTAGCTTTGCATCCTTCTTTGCCATCAGATATTTGAGCACCACATAGTCTATGTGTATAACCACCTTAGCCCCCAAGAAGTACTACCATAATTTTTCAAAAGAAAAGACTAATGCAAGAAATTCTTATTCAGTCATTGTATAGTTTTTTTTGCCATATTTAGTGCTTTGCTGGAATAATAGATGGGATGCAGAATCTTCTCCCTGTGCTGCCCCATCACTACACCTAATGTAACACCACTTGCATCACATATTTGCTCAAAGGTTTTTGACTAATCTGGAGCTACAATGATAGGTGCTGAGTTTAACTCTCTTAAATTCTTCAAAGGCATGCATGCATGCTTCATCGAACACAAATTTTGCATCCTTTTCCAATAACTTGTACAGGGTTGTGAGATTTTGAAAAAGTACTTTATAAAATAATGGTAGAAAATAACATGGCCTAAGAAGCTCCAGATACCTTTCATCAAAATCGGTGGCTGGAGTTTCTCGATAACCTTAATTTTTGCTTTGTTAACCTCAATTCTCTTACCTGAAATTCTATGACCAAGCATGATGCCTTCTTTGATAATAAAGTCATATTTCTCCCAATTCAACACTAGGTGACTCTGAACACATCTTTCCAATACATCACTTAGGTACAACAAACATTCTTTTAAAGATTGACCCACTACAATTAAATCATCCATGAATACTTCAATGGTTCTTTCTACCATATAAAAGAAAATAGACATCATGCATCATTGAAATGTTGTTTGATCATTACATAACCTAAATTGCATTCTTTTAAATGTAAAGTTGCCGTATGGGCATGTGAAAGTGGTCTTCTCTTGATCTTCATGTGCAATGGCAATTTGGTTATAACCAGAATAACCATCAAGGAAATAATACCAACCATTCTCTACAAGTCTATCAAGTATTTGATCCAGGAATGGCACGGGGAAATGCTCTTTCTCTATGGAAGCATTCGATTTTTTATAGTTCATGTACACTCTCCATCCAGTGACTGGTCACATTAGGATTAACTCATTATTTTCATTCGGCACCATGGTGATAATCCCTTTTTAGGACATATTGCATGGGGTTCACCCATTCGCTATCTGCAATAGGGTAGATCACCCCTGTATCTAAACACTTAGTGATCTCTTTTCTAACTATTTCTTGCATTGGAGGATTTAATCGCCTCTCATATTCAATAATTGGTTTATAATCTTTGATGAGTTGAATCTTGTGTGTGCAAAGCCCAGTAGGTATGTCAATAATATATGCAGTTGTCCATCCAATTGCCTTTTTGAATCATTTGAGGATTGAAATAAGAGACTCTGCCTGCTCTTCACTTAAATCAGCTGCAATCATCATGGGTAATGTATTATTATCTCCCGAGAATGCATATTTTAGATATGTTGATAATACCTTCAACTCCAGCTCAGGTGGTACTTTTCTAAATGGCTTATTGGGTGGAGTTTCCCTATTGCTCAAATCCAACTCAAGACTTGCATGTCACTTTGACCCAAGCGACACCCCGAGAGAATTTGTTGTTTCCTCATAATTAGGAATGCTCTCACCATCGAAATTCATCAACACAGCTGCCAAAGATACAACTCCTAGCCTCAATTAAACTAGCATCTTCACTTCATCATCTTCACTCATTTCAATCATTGAGACGACCTAAAACTCATAGCCCTTTTTGTCTTGTTTGCCCAATTTAAACATAATTGCTTTCTCATCGAACCTGAAAGCGGACTTTTTTCCATATCAACCAATGGTCTACTTGTGGCTAAGAAAGGTCTTTCTGAGATGATAGAAGCTATAAAACCAACATCATAGTCAAGTCTAACAAAATCTACAAGGAGTATAAATTTATCCACCTTGACCAACACATCGTAGAGTATCACCACGGGATTGTTGACCATTCTGTCTGCCATCAGCAACCTCATCTTTGTAGGAACAATGCTGCCCAACCTAAGCTTTATAAATATGGTAAGAGTCATTAAGATAATCTTGGCTCCTAAATCATATAGTGCTCTAGTAAATGCGAGTTACCCAACTATGCATGGTATGGTGAATGCACCTGGATCTTCACACTTCTGCACTAAAGATTTCACTGTGATGGCACTGCAATGTCGAGAATTTTAGGGAAGGTATTGGATAACTCTTTGCTTCTTCTCGATCAAATATTTCATCCATTTAGCATACCCTGGCATCCTCTTAAGGGCTTCAACTAAAGGATGTCTATTAACAATATTTTAAGAACCGCCAAAAACTGTTCGAACTCACATTTCTCTTTTTTCTTTCCAAGACTTTGGGGAAAATATGGTGAGGGCCTTGGAAAGGTTTTGTATTTCTTTAGTTGATCTTTCATGTCATGTGCTTCTATTGTCTCCTCTACTCTCTTCTTGTTGATCCCATTCATGACTATTGGTCTAGGAGGTTCTATGGTACTTTTGCCACTCTGACTTATAACTACCATGCAATGCCCTTCAATCTTTGGGTTTTGAACCATATTACTTGTTAAGGTGCCTTATGGCATTGGTTCAATTGTGAAAAAACTTGCCTTACTTGTTGTTCAAGTTTTAATAGCCGCCAAGTGAGACTCTATTTTTTGGTTATTACTTGAAATATCCACTTTCATTCCCTTTAAAGTCTCATCTTTGTGGTCGGCTCGCTTCAACAACTTTTTGAATATTTCTTCAATCATAGAGTTACTTGATCCAACATCATAATTATAAAGTGGCACATAAGGACCATTATTATAGCTCTCTATTCTTCCTAACTCTATGTTTGGCACTCTCTTTCTCTCATAGTATCCTCCCTAGGTTGTCTCTATACACCCTATCACGGTTGAAGTTCCAACTTTGATTCTTGGACCCTTGCCTGCAATAGTTTGAATTAGAACCTTGGGGGTTATGAAACCCGCCACATGGTTGCTTACAAAACATGAATCCTCATCAAAGAATGGATCATCATAGGTAGGAGACTTCGGTGGTTGGTGAATGACTATCTTGACATTTGCTTGATTTTTCTTAGAACCAAGTCCATACTTGTGTGAAATTGAGCTAGTTTCTCCTTGATCTCTTCGTTTACCTTTGCTTGCTAATTATTTGTGTTAACCACACAAGAAGGTTTCATCACACCTCGCACTTGTTGACCCCATACTCTATTTTTTTGACCACTTACTCTATCCTTGCGGCTATCAAGGCAAAAGGTTAGTCTAGGAACATGCCTCCTATTATTGTGTTGATGCAAGCTTAACTATTCTCATCAAGCGCCCGATAGAAAATCTCAACCAAGGTATCATTAATAATCATGTGATCAGGGACCATCCTTAAGCATTTAGTAAACCTCTCCCATGTTATGCTAATAGAATCACCTGGCAATTGCTCAAAGTTGATTTGGTCCTTGAGCTTCAAACTCTTAGATCTTAGGAAATATCTTTCAAGGATATTCTCTGAAGCTCAGCCCAACTTATGATAGTACACAGAGGAAGCTCAGACAACCATATAGCTGCATTGCAAGTCAATGATAGTGGAAACACTGTTAAACTAACATCATCAAAAGAAAGGTTTTATATCCCTATAACACTCTTGCAAACAAACACCATATTTTGCAGATGACTGTGGGGATCCTCCAAAGGTAATCCTATGAATAGTTCATGGTTTTAGAGCATTTAGTGCAATCTAATCGATATTGTGAACATAGTATCTATCGGTAAAGGAGGTAGTACTACAGCATCGATAACATCCATAGCAATAGGTTACATTTGATATTGATTCTATTCGTAAGCATTTTCATTGAAGTCCCTGAGTTGTGGCCTGTTACCCCTCTATTGTGGATTCTCCTCTCTTCCCATATCCTCAGTCGTATTCTTATCCTTCCCTACATCGATATCCTGATTCACTTGAGCCATTCTTCTTTATAATCGGTAGATCTCAAAATTGAGTGGAGCTAAGGGATTGCCTTGGCTCCTTCTGTTGGGCACACAACATAGTACACCCTACAAATAAAATCAAATAACAAAAACAAAATAACTAGAGTAAAATAAACGAGACTCTAGAAATCAATACTCGAACTATCTAGTAGTAAAATCAAATCAATATCTAGCCATATTCCCTGGCAATTGGGCCATATTTTTTTATAATTCTGATGTTCGTGCTCTAACAAGAAAGCTGTTGTTGTTAGAAATTAACCTAACCAAAGGTTAGGGTCAAACCCATAAGGAATATGGGGCTTGACTACAATATTTCACTACTAAACATTTGAAGCATCGATAACTGAAATCTCTAAATAGGGGGATCTTTATGATGCCAAACCTGAAGTATAATTAAAATGATATTATTACGCAAAAAAATGCTCAATTTTAGGGACAACTTGGAAATTATGTACCCCATGGTTCGTTGACTCAACTACCCTAGGTAACATAATCACAATTGAACATTATCATACAAAAGATTAACTTAGGTTCTTCCAGCCTAGTGAAGGTGAAGGTCGAATTTCACCATGGTACTTGGTCAGCAACCATGGTGTGCCAACTAACTATTACCAATTGTCCCAGTCAACCTCCCCTTTTTTAGTTTCTGTTGATTAGACGAGAAGATATCGATCGAATCATGTCATCTACTTTCTTTTTCCTATTCATCACTACCTTGGTCAAGATCATAACAGTAGGCGGGTTTTGGTGTTGGCCACCACCAAACAACAATCATAGTGAAGGAAAATATACAATACATGCAAAAATCCAATCATAGAAATACAATAAACCTAGGTTATCTCAAGTTAACTACCCATAACATCCACAAGCCTAAGTTGTGGGTGCTTAGCTACTCATGGCTAAGGGAAAACAAGGAAAAATGCACATACAAGACATAAATGAGAGTTTTACCAACAACATTGAAGAGTGAGGCACCAGAACTTGCAAACCTAAAATCTTGATTGATCAATAATAAGTACAAGCCAAGATTTGCAATCCCCAAAAATGGGTTTCCGAAGAAAGAATAATAAACTAATCTAGAAACCTAAAAAATTCAAAAGATGATTGTAAAATGTCTCCTGGTCAAACTCCTCTATAAATCCCTAACTTAAACTATATATAGTATTTATAAAACAACCCTAGAATTTATAGAAAAAAGATAGCTGGCAGCTAATAAGTCAAGCAGGTATGACTCACAGGATAACCTACGAATCATAGTTAGGGTCTCATATCTAGTTTTTGGCATATTGGACTAAACTGGTATGACCTATATGTACAAGTTTTTGCATGATCTATGACTGGTATATTCTTCTAGTAGTCTTGGCCTTCAGTTTTTGGTCCAACATTTTGGCTCTATGATTCCTGCTATGAGTCCACCTATACAAGTCATATTGAAACTTATGGCTTGTAGGATGGCACATAGGGGTGACCTCCACTTAGCAGATTTCTAAATTTTTGGTCTCTGATTCTTGCTACAACATACCCTACGTCTTATAGCCCAGGCTACGACTTGTAAGTGTTCTCCTATGTCCTAAGCTTCAGCAAAATCTTTTAACTTTTCTTTAAAATCATGCCAACTAAACTTTCCTACAAGAAAAACATAAAAACACATAAAAATCATAAAAAGTCATATTAAGAACTCACAAAATCCCTTGTTTTAGGCATCAAATGTGTTGTATTTGGACAACACATCACTCCCGTTACATCCATGGCCATGGGATTCAATCTACATTGATTCCATCCATTAGCATTCTTATTGAAGTCCCTAGGTTATGGACTATTCTCCAAAGGAGGTGGATTATTATAGCTATCATCAACATCAACATTTAGATTCATGGCTTCATTAACTATGATATTAGCATTTGCTTGAGCCATTCTTCTTGTAACCCATTGGATCTCTAAATCAATTGGAGCTAAGGGTTTGCCATGACTCCTTGTATTGGGTATACAATACCTATTATAACCTACAAAGAAACTAAACAAAAACAAAAAGAAAAGTAAAAGTAAAATAAAAGGTAATTAAGAAATTAACACTCAAATTATGCTATTAGTAAATTCAATCAAAGTGTTCTTGTATTCCCTTGCAATGACTCCATTTTCTTTTGATCACGCTCAAGATACATCTCTCTTTTGAGGATAAAGCAATCATCAGAGTAATAAACCTAACCAAGGTTCTGGTTGAATCCCATAGGGAATATGGAGACTTCACAAATTGGTTCACTAATAAACAATTCAAATATTAACTACCTCAATTTTAGAAAAGGGGGGGCAATTATTGATATGAAATTAAATTAAACTAAAATGAAAGAAAATCAATAATGGAGAGAAACTTAGGTATTATGTTACCAATGATTCACTAACTCAACATCCCTAGATATCACAATTCTCAACTTGAATATCATATGTAGGATGGTAATGTAAGTTCTTCCAACCCTTTGGTCAAAGGTGAAGGTCGAATTTCACCATGGGACTTGGACCATCTCCATACTGTGCTATACTAACCATTACCCATAGTCCCAGTCAACCTTCCCTTGGTCTAGTTCAGTTGATTTGATGAGAACACATCATCGGATCCTTTTAGTTAATCTCTTTTCCTATTCATTACCACTTGGATTGGGAAGGTAACAATAGGCGAGTTCTAATGTTGGACACCACTACAAAACATGCAGAATGAAGAGATTTGATGAATATATGCAATTACCCATTCTAAGAATTGCAAATAATTCAGGTTTATTTGGTTAGATCTTTATGGTTCCCACAACCCCAAGTTGTGGGTTTAGGCACTCATACTATGGGAAGATAAGGAAACTATGAATTGAGAAGATATAGTTTAATCACTTACCCAAATAGGTTAAAGAACAAACAAAACCCATTTGTATTAAGAATTACAAGGTAAAAAGATATAATGAATCCACAAGTGTATTCTCTTCTCTAATATTTCATCTCCAAATCTAAAACCTTAAAAATATTATAATTTCATGCTCTCTACTCTATATCTGTTGTAATCTATGAAGAACTATGATAACTGCATGGAATGACCTAATATTTACTGTTTATAGTATTTACAAATAAGTCCCTAAAAATATTAGATAAACTAATCAGCGACTACTACGACTCGCAATTAAGACTCATACTTGGGTGTACGAGTCATAATCGAGCTTTTTTCTCGATCCTTGGACTTCTAAAATTACACTAAAAATGCCCAATAATGTTCCTCAAAAATGACCATGGTTGTAATTTCCATATATCTCAAAATTTCTGCGTGATATCAAAAGTCCGACTTTTTATTCTTGTTTAGGGGGCAAAATTGAGTGGGAGATGGGTCTAATCCCAATTCCAGAGCAACCGTAGCAAAATTTAGTTTTCCAAATATTTTCAAAAGTTGTAAGGGTCTGCGCCCCTGGTACGATGCAGCTAGGGCACGAACTAGTGTATTTTTGTTGCTAGTTTTTGCTTTCAATTCGGCCTAAGGCCTTGGGGCTTGGGCCTAAGCCTCCCAAGACTTAAAAACACCTACACTTAGCTATTTTTCAACTCCATATCATAAAAGACATTCCCCAAAACTTTCTCAAACACTTTTGATGTGCTGTCAAATTACAGCATATTTGGTGCCTAAAACGAAGTATTTTGCAAGTAATAAATGTGACTTATTATGTTTTTTATTTGTTGTTGTGTTGTTATTGCAAGAAAGGTAGGTTGGCATGATTTTGAGACAAAGTTACAGATTTTGCTTAAATACAGGACATACGAACCTGCCTACGATTTATAGCCCCAGGTATGAGTCATAAGGTAATCTCATAGTAAGAAACATTGAGCAAAAATCAGGATCCTACGAAGTGGAGGTTAGCCCTACGAGGCCGTTTTATGAGTCGCAGGTCTCGCTACAACTCATACAGGTGCTTTCGTAGTAAGAAAAAGAGATGCAAAAATTTTAATCAAGAACTGAAGGCATGAACTACGAGAGGAGCATACGAGTCATAGTCAAAGCAATAACTCATACTAGTAGATCATACTAGTCAAGTACAAAATGCCAAATATTGACTATAAGAGCCTAATTATGACTCGTAGGGTGACCTATAAGTTGCATCCGTGTGACATATCTGATGTCAGCTATCTTTTCTATTTAATTTTTAGGTTATTTTTGTAACTAGTATAAATAGATAAGGTTAGCTTTTCTTAGAGGGAGTTGACATTCACAGCTACTTGTAAATATTCTAAGAGCATTTTCAGGGTTTAGAGTGGATTTTTATCTTTCAATTTGAAGACCCACTTTTGGGGGATTGAAAACCCACATTGCAATCATTTTCCATTAGTCCAAGCTTGTCGTTCTTAACTTGAAGGTGCTCTTTCTTTTTATTGCTTTGAGTAAACTCTCGACTATGTCATTTATTTGCATTATTGTTGATTTTTCCTTAGCCATGAGTAGCTAAGCACACACAACTTGGGGGTGTGGAAAACATGAATAGGTGACTTTAAATAACCTAGACTTTATGCATTTCTTTGATTGGGGTTTTGCGTTTATTATTTATTTTCTTCATTTTGATTATTGTCTGGTAGTGGACAGCACCAAACACCACCTACTATTATGATCCCCACCATGGTAGTGACAAATAGGAAAAGGAAACTAAATAATAGTATTCGATTGAAGTGTTCTCATCCAATCATCCAAGCTGGACCAAGAGGAGGTTGACTGGGATAATAGATAACGATTAGTTGGCACACCATGGTTGCCGACCAAGCGGTATGGTAAAATCAGCCTTCACATTCATAAGAGAGCTAGAAGAACTTAAGTTACCGTCCTGCATGCGAATTCCCAATTAAAGTTTTGTTGTCTACGGTAAATGAGTCAGCGAATCATGGGGAACACAATAACCATATTTTCCCTGAATTTGGTTATCTTCCTGCATAGGTCGTTTAGTTTTTACTTTTATTATTGAACTACAAAAATAACCCCCTTCCCAAATTTAGAGATTTTATTAATTAGTGCTTGAAATGGTTAGTAGTGGATCTCTATAGTCAAACCCTATATTCCCTGTTGATTCGACTCTAAGTGGGTTCGTAGCAAGAAACAGAGAGCCAAAATTTTGGACCAAGAACTGAAAGCCTGAATTATGAGAGGAGTATATGAGTCATATCCCAAGCAATGACTCGTACTAGCTGATCATAATAGTCAAGTCCAAAATGCCAAATGCTGACTGTGAGACTGCGATTACGACTCATTGGGTCACCTACGAGTAGTAGCTATGCGAAATATCTGTTGCTAACTATCTTTTCTATTTGATTTTTAGGGTGCTTTTGTAACAAGTATAAATAGATAATGTTAGGTTTTCTTAGAGGGAGTCAACATTCAAAACTACTTGTAAACATTCTAGGAGCATTTTTAGGGTTTAGAGTAGATTTTTGTCTTTCAATTTGAAGACCCACTTTTGGGGGATTGAAAACCCACATTGTACTCATTTTTCATTAATCCAAGCTTATGGTTTACAACTTGAAGGTGTTCTTGCTCTTTGTTGCTTTGGGTAAACACTCAACTATGTCATTTTTGTTTGAATTATTGTTGATTTTTCCTTAGCCATGAGTAGCTAAGTACCCATAACTTAGGGTTATGGGACCCATGAGTAGGTGACCTGAAATAAGCTAGACTTGGGGCATTTCTTTGATTGGGGTTTTGCATGTATTGTTTATTTTCCTTCATATTGATTGTTGTTTGGTGGTAGCCAATACGAAATCCCACCTACTATCATGATCCAGATCAAGGTAGTGACGAATAGGAAAAAGGAAGTAAATGACACGATTAGATTGATATGTTCTCCTCTAATCAACTAAACCTGACCAAGGGGAGTTTGACTAGGACAATGGATAATAATTAGTTGGCACACCATGGTTGCTAACCTAGCGCTGTGGTGAAATCGAACCTTCACCTTCACAAGAAGACTGGAAGAACCTAAGTTACCATCCCTCATACAAATTCCTAATTAATGTTATGTTGTCTAGGGTAAATGAGTCAACGAATCATGGGGAACACAATTTTCAAGTTGTCCCTAAATTTTGTACTTCCTGCATAGTTAGTTTAGTTTTTATTTTTATTCTTGAATTACAAAGAGCCCCCCTCCCGCCTCATTTAGATATTTTAGTAATCGATGCTTGAAATGATTAGTAGTGGATCTCTATATTCAAGTCCATATTTCCTGTAGATTCGACACTAATCTCTAGTTTGGTTCATTGCTAAGAGTGACCACCTTCTTGTTGGAGCGTGAACATTATCACTTAGACAAATATTTCACTCAAAATTAAGGGTCCCGAACTCATTCCGGATCTTAAAGAATTCACTCAAGCTTTAAGTTCTTAACGAAATCTTTATCAAGGAATTCTCCAAAGTTAAGGTATATGGGTTTCAACCATTGGGTCCTTTTACCCATGGTGCCAAACCTTCCTTTTACATAAATTGCATGTTTTCAACTAGATTATTTATGGGTATCTCTTACTATTAAAGTGACCACAAACTATGTTGGGATTTCATAAAATTGTGACTAGTTAACCATGTTTTGAGCTATGAATCAATGATCCATTATGCGATTTGATGAAGAGTTTTGATGTATCTTGCATAACGGTATTACCAAGTGTTGGTGGGTGGCTTTATATTGATTTTTCTCACATGCTTTTGCTCTTGAATTGCATGATTTTACACTAGCATTATCCACCCACCAAGTTTTTTATAAAATGTCTGATTTTGGATTCTTGACCTGTAGCTGATCTATTACATGACCTATGACTTAAATGACTTTATGATGATGAAGGGAATGAATATATGGCATGATTTCATGGAAAGTATCCATAGTATTGCAAGTTGACCATACATTTTTGAGGGGGATTTGAGGGGGTGCTATACCTCAATCACCATGGATAGTAGGCTGGGACAACCCAAAACCAAATTGAGGGGTTGATACCTCAATCACCATGGATGGTAAGGTACAACAACTATCAACCAAATTGAGGGGTTGATACCTCAATCACAATAGATGGTAGGGTGTTATAACGATTAACCAATTAAGGGGTTGATACCTGATGTTCTATCAAAATAAAACGCATGTGATTCCTAAAACAAGGAATTATGTGAGTTCTCAGTGTGACTTTTTATGATTTTTATATGTTTTTGTGTTGTTATTGTAGAAAAGGTAGGTTGGTATGATTTTGGGAGGAAACTACAAATTTTTTTGAAATGCAGATACGAGCCATCCTATGAGTCTTAGACCAAGCGTTGTAAGGTTCTCTTATAGCAAGAAACAGTGTGGTAAATGTTTGGATCAAGAAATGAAGGCCTAGACTAGGAAAGGAGCCTACGAGTCATCTCCAAAGCAACCACTCATAACTGTGGGTCATAATAGTTAAGTCCAAAATTCCAAGTGCTGACTACGAGACAGCTATTAGGACTAGTAGTTTACCTTACGAGTCATACTTATGCGATGTATTTGCTGCCAACTGTCTTTTCTATTTAATTTGTAGGGTGTTTTTGTAACTAGTATAAATATATAATGTTCGATTTTCTTTGGGGGGAGTTGACATTCACGAATACCTTTAAATATTCTAGAAGCATTTTTTGGGTTTAGAGGAGATTTTTATATTTCTTTTTTTTATGGGGAACAGACAAATGCCAAAGGGTCCCTACCCCTTTGGACGGTCAGGGGTTGAGTGGCACACCCCCAAGCTATATTATAGATAGAAAGCTTCAAGGAAAGATTCAAAAAGGAGGTAGACATGAACCTAACCTCCAACCTATGGTAGTTCATAAATTGGTCCATCCTACTAAGGTCGACCAATTTTTCCCCATAACTAAAAGAAGCAATCATAGATAGTAGACCTATAGAGAGGACCCCTCTCAATACATCATGTCTAAGAATGTCATAAATAAGTGTGACTCTCCCCTTATAACAAAAAGGAAGAGAATAACCTATAGCTAATCCTACAGATAAAAAAAGTAGCATAGGCAAAAAACAACAGACCAAGAGCTTTCCTGGATAGCTAAACTGCAAATAAAAAGCAACTTTAGGGTGGTTACTTGATCTTCTTAAGCTTTCTTCTCCTAAAAGTGTTCATATCCCCTTTATATAGATAGTAATAAGCTCTGTCATCTTTGGCCAGTTCATGAGGGTCAAAGTAAACCTGTGGAATGGCAAAAGCATGACTGATTTTGGCCATAGTATCAGTAACACATTTTGCTTCTCTACAAGTGTTACAACATCTAAATTCTAGCAGCTATTCAATGTGGAAATGTAGCTTAGACAGAGCAAGAGTAATATGCCAAGTAGGGGCAGACTGATGGTTCACCCATTTGTTCAGCAATTCAAAGTCCACTCCCAAAACCGCCTTACTGTATCCTAGCTATAGATACCAAATAATCCAAAACACTGCAGCCTCCATCTCTATATGGTTTTTAGTTCCTTCTCCCAATGAAGTGGCATAGGTAAAGAGAAATTCTCCAACAGAATCTCAGATGATGGCCCCACTTACTATAGGTCCTAGATTGCTGAAAGAACTCCTATCTGAATTAAGTTTCACCCATTGACTAGTAGGTTTCTTCCATTGCAAAGGAATAATCTTGACTTCGTGAACACATCATTCAGCGAGAATGATTAGTTCTTTCTAGTTAAATGGCTTCTGGATGTGAGGAAAAGCATATCTGAGCATTATATGAATATCTTTGATCACCAAGTATTTAACCCTTGCCAAGTTAGACTATTTGACAACATATTTGCTTTTACACCTATTCTTCCATATATTACAACACACAAAAATAGGCATAGCATGAAGAACCATTCTATAAGCATCATTGTTATGTTTGGCATCCCACCACCTCATAACAAAATGATTCAAGGGAATATTAGAGTAATCAATGCCACACATCCCAGCAAACTCTTTCTAGACACTTTTGGCAAAATGACCCTCCATAAATATATGTTGTATAGTATACACAATTGGATTATAACAACAATAACATTTATGAGGATCTTGCCCTAATGTAGTAAGCTTCTGCTTAGTAGGAAACTTTCTTCTTAATGCTCTCCACAGTAGAAAAGAACATTTGAAAAGGGATATTTTTGTGCCAAGTGTTTCTGTTAAGCTTGGTTTTGGCTCTTTGTCCTTTGATAATGTTTCAAGTAGAAGAAATGGATAAATTACCATCAGCTATAAGCTTCCACATAGCTTTGTTTGTTATTCCCTGAATATTTTCAACCTGAATAGATAAAATGGTAGGAACATATTGTGGAGGAGCTAAATTAGTGATCAATTCAACATCCTATCCCCCTTTTTTGAGTAAACTGAGACACTATGGATCTGTTGAACCTGTTATTCTCATTGCTGAAATTAGTTAGAGGCCCCACACCTAGCCAATCATTCAACCATAAAGAACAAGGCCCTAAGTTCAACTTCCATTGAATATAAGGTTTAATTTTATGCCTGATAGTCAACATATTCTTCCAATCAAGGGACTCACTAGTGTCCCATTTCTTGCACACAAGATTAACTCTTTAACAGTATTTATCTCTCAGAGAAGATCCCCACAAAGTAGTTTTGTTTTGAATGTCCACTAGTGCTTGAATTGAAAAGACTTGCACACATCTTCTACCATTCTTACACCAATGCCACCTTCATCTAGAGGGAAGATTAAATTCTTCTAAGAAGACCAATGGTACTTCTTTTTGCCCTCAAACCATCCCCCTAAAAAATCAGCCATCATTCCCTGCACTTGCTTCATAGTAGTTGCAGGAGGAGATATTACAGATAAAAGGTGGATGGGTAAAGCTCAAAGAACATGCTTTACAAGAGTTACTTTGCCTCCAAAACTAAGAATTTTGGATTGCCAACCAAAAATCCTAGCCACTACTTTGGATACCATATTAGAAAAGTATATCACCTTTTTCCTGCCAATGTAGATAGGGCACCCTGAATAAGTGAAAGGATTATTTTTTTTGAATGAAACTAGTAGTTCTTTTAACTCTATCCTCAGTAGTTCTGAAAACATAGGAAGAGATGACAAAATAACTTTTGCTCTTGTTAACAATTTGGACAAAAACCGCTTCTTAAAAAGAAAGCACTTTCATCATCAACTCAAGTGATCTACTTCTTGCTAAAGTGAAGATAATGATATCATCTGCAAAACTCAAATGGTTGATCAAAAGGCCCTTCTTTTGCATGTAGAAACCATAAAAATTACGATTTTAATGTAAACCATTGAGTAATCTTGAGAGAAATTCAGCACCAATAATAAACAAAGCAGGAGAAAGGGGTCACCTATTTTAAACCCCTGGTGGAATGAAAAAATCCATGTTTGGTCCTATTGATGATAATGGAATACCAGTTATTGGACATGATTCTCCAAACCATATCTATAAAGCACTTATCAAACCCCATTTTCCTCATAACCAGGCATATAAAGGATAAGATACCTTGTAATAGGCTTTAGCCATATACATCTTGATGACCACATTACTTCCTATGATAGGTATCTTGATCTGATGAATGATCTCTTGAGCAAGCATGATATTCTCAGATATGCTCCTGCCCTTAACAAATCCTTATTGATTCAAAGATATCAAATTAGGTAGGATAGCTACTAATCTGATACGTAAGAGTTTGGAAATGACTTTGTTGATGAAGTTGCTCAAACAGATAGGGCATTGCAAAACTCACATTGTACTCATCCTCTATTAATCCAAGCTTGTGGTTTACAACTTGAAGGTGTTCTCGCTCTTCATTGCTTTGTGTAAACTCTAAACTATCTCATTTATTTACATCATTATTGATTTTGCCTTAGCCATGAGTAGCTAACCATCTACAACTTGGGTTATGGGAACCATGAGAAGTTAACTTGAAATAACCTAGAGTTTGTGCATTTCTTTGATTAGACTTTTGTATGTATTGTTTATTTCCCTTTATTTTGATTATTGTTTGGTGGTGGCCAAGACCAAACCCCGCCTAATATCATGATCCTAACCAAGAGAGTGATGAATAGTAAAAGGTAAGTAAATGTAGGATTCAATTGATGTGTTCTCATCTAATCAACCAAACTTGACCAAGTAAAGGTTGAGTGGGATAGTGGGTAATAGTTAGTTAGCACGCCATAGTTGGCGATCATTCGCCATGGTGAAATTCAACCTTCACCTTCACAAGAGAGCTTGAAGAACTTAAGTTACCACCCTATATGCGAATTCTCAATTGGAATATTGTTGTGTAGGGTAATTGAGTAAAAAAGTCATGAGGAACATAATCCCTAAGTTGTCCTTAAATTTGAGTGTCTTCTTCCATAATTGGTTCAGTTTTTATTTTTATTCTTGAATTACAAAAAAACCCAGCCATTTAGAGTTTTGAGTAATCGATGCTTGACATGATTGGTAGTGGATCTTTATAGTTAAGCACCTTATTCCCTAAGGATTCGACCTTTACCTCTAGTTAGGTTAATTACTGACAATGACCATTTTCTTATTGGAGCATTAACATCAAACAGAAAATTATGGCACCATTGTCGGGGAATACGACTAGGTTTTGACTTGATTTCACTATTAGTTAGTTCAAGTACTAATTGCTAAACTTTTGTATTCTAGTTTTATTTTTAATTTTGTTGTTTTATTCTACTAGCAGAGTAACTAGATTGTATGCCCAATACAAGGAGCCAAGGCAATCCCTAAACTCCGATCAATTTGGAGATCCATTAACTTTTTAGAATGATGGATCAGGTGAACGAGGAGATCGCGGTTGAGGAAAAAATGAATATAAATGATGATATAAGAAGAGAAGAGAATCCACCCCCGAGGGATGATAGGCCACAACTTAGGGATTTTAATGAGAACGCTTATGATTGGAACTAATATTGCTTGAACCCTATGGCCGTAGATGTTACTGGTGCTATAATGTTGCCTCTATCACTTGCAGATCATAAGTTCTCGGTGTAAAGTGGGTTACTTGAAATGCTCCAAAACCATGGATTGTTCACAAGGCTACCTTCAGAGGATCCCCATCCCCATCTCAACAATGTTGTCTTCATTTGCAAGAGTGTCATGGGGACACAAAATCATTCTCTTGATGTCATTGGTTTGAGAGTGTTCCCATTCTCACCGACGAGCAATGCAGCTGTGTGGTTGTATGAGCTTCCTCTGGGTATGATAACAAGTTGGGCAAAGCTTTAGAGAGCGTTTCTAAAAAGATATTTCCCATCAAAGAAGCTAAAGCTCAAAGATCAAATAAAAAATTTTGAACAATTGTCGGGTGACTATTACTACACATACGAGAGATTCACCATATGATTGAGGATGGACCCCGATGATAAGATTGTTGATGATGTCTTGGTTGAGATTTTCCATCGAGCGTTTGATGAGAATAGTCAAACTTGCACTGACACAATCATGGAAGGCATGTTTTGTGAACAACCTTTTGCATTGATAGCCGCTAGGATAGAGCAAGTGGTTAAAACTAATACAGCATGCGGTCAAAGAGTATGAGGTGCAATGAAGACTTTTTGTGCGGTCAACACCAACAATGACCAAGCAAGGGTAAAGGAAGAAATCATAGAGCAACTTGCTGAACTTCGCACAAGAATGGACTTGGTCTTGAAGCAAACCAAGCGAGTGTCCAAGCAGTCACTCACCAACCTCCTAAGGCTCCTATATATGAAGATTCGTTCTTCGATGAAGTTGCTTGTTTTGTGAGTAACCAAGCATTGGGTTTCTGAACTAACACCCAAGGGTCTAATTTGGACTATTAGAGGCAAGGTTTTGGGAACTTAGGTCAAAACTACAACCATCATGGTACATATAGAGACAATACAAGTAGCTACTATGAAAGGGAGAGAGTGGCAGATGTTGAGTGAGAAAGAAGAGATGGCTATAGGAATGGTCTTTATGTGCCACCTTATAACCATGATGTCGAGTCAAGTAACTATAGAATTGAAGAGATGTTTGACAAATTGTTAAAGAAAGACGATCACCAACCTGAGACCTTGAAGGGAATGAAATCGAACAATTCAAGAATTAACTAGAAGATAGAGTCTCACTCCATGGCGATTAAGTAATTAGAACAACAATTTAGGCAAGTCTCTTTGCAATTGAAGTAATGCCAAAAGGGCACTTTACCAAGCCACACGGTTCATAATCCTAAAAACAACGGGCATTGTATGGCAGTCATGATCCTTAGTGGTACAAACCCCATAATTCACCAGTAACCGATCTTATAGATGGAAGCCATAAGAAGAGGCTAAATGAAGAGACCGAAGCATGCAACACAAAAGAGCAACCAAAGAAATACAAAACCTTTTCAAGGCTCCCTCCTCCTTTTCCCCAAAGGCTCATGAAGAGAAAATACGAAGGTAAGTTTGAATCGTTCTTGGCAATGCTTAGGAAGTTATCAATGGATAACCTTTTGGTTGAAGCTCTTAAGAGGATTCCTAGGTACACTAAATTGATGAAAGATCCAGTCAAGAAGAAGCACAAAGTTAGCCAAGACCTCTCCCAAAATTTTCAACATTGTAGTGACATCACCATAAAGTCTTTAGTGCAGAAGCATGAAGATCCGGGTGCATTCACCATACTATGCACTGTTGGGGAACTTGCATTTGCCAAAGCAATATGTGATTTGGGAGCTAGCATTAACCTAATGCCTATTGCAGAATTTAGAAGGCTCAACTTGGGCTCCTTTGTCCCTACAAAGATGCGGTTGCTAATGGCAGACAAAACAGTCAAGAAACCTGTGAGGATACGTTATGATGTACTAGTTAAGGTAGATAAATTCATATTTCCCAATAAATTTTGTTATATTTGACTGTGAGGTTAATTTTGTAGCTCCGATCATCTTGGGGAGACCTTTCATTGCTATAGGCCGCGCGTTCGTTGATATGGATAAGGGTCTGCTTATTTTAAGACTTGGTGAAGAGGTTGTTATGTTTCAAGTATGCCGATAAGATAGAAAGAGTTGTGAGTTGCAGGTTACCTCAATGATTGAAATGAGTGAGGATGATAAAGTGGAGATCCTAGTTGAGTTGAGGTTAGGAGGCGAACCTTTGTTAGCTGTGTTTGATGAATTTTGATGCTGAAATCATTCCTTGTTATGAGAAAATAGTAAGTGCTCTTAGAGTGTCATTTGGGCCTAGACGACAGGTTAGGTTGGAGTTAGATTTGCGCAATAGTGAAACTCTACCTACGAAGCATTTTGTAGAAGTCCCACTTGAGTTAGAGTTAAAGGCATTACCAATGCATCTAAAATATGCATACTTGGGAGAAAACAACACGTTACTAGTCATAATTGCAGGCAATTTAAGTGAGGTCCAAATAGAGGCCCTCGTCTTTGTTCTTAAGCAATTCAAAAAGACCATTGGGTGGAAAATTCAAGATATCATTAGCATAACCCATGGGACATGCACTCGTAAGATTCAACTAGTCAAGGATTATAAACCAAGTATTAAACATTAGAGAAGGTTGAATCCCCCAATGCAAGAGGTTATGTCAAAAGAGATCGTTAAGTTGTTTATGTATGAGTAATTTATCTGATCACTGATAGTGAATGGTTTGGTCTAGTATAGTGTATTCCAAAGAAGGGAGGAATCATAGTGGTGTCTAATGCAAAAAATGAGTTGACTCCCATGCGACAAGTCACCAGATGGAGAGTACGTATGGACTACAGAAAACTCAATGCTTCTATCGAGAAGGATCATTTTCCCATGCCCTTCATAGATTAAATGCTTGACAGACTTGTAGATAAGGTGTGGTATTGCATCATTGATGGATATTCCGGGTACAATCAGATTGTTATTGTACTTGAAGATCAAGCGAAGACAACTTTCACATGTCTATATGGTACCTTTGCATTTAAGAGAATGACTTTTGGTCTATGTAATGCTCCAATAGCATTTCAAAGATGCATGATGTTTATTTTTTTGGACATGGTTGAAAGCACTATTGAGGTGTTGAAGGATGATTTTAGTGTTATTGGTCAGTCTTTTGAAGAGTGCTTGCTACATCTGCGTGATGTGTTATAGGGGTGTGTTGAGAGTCACTTGGTGCTGAATTGGGTGAAATATCATTTTATGATCCAAAAAGGCATTATTCTTAGTCAATGAATTTTCAGTAAGTGAATTGAGGTAGATAAAGGAAAAATCAAGGTTATCGAGAAACTACCACCGCTAATTTTTGTGAAAGGTATCAAGAGTTTTTTTAGGTCATGTTGGGTTTTACCATCACTTCATAAAGGATTTTTGAAGATCTCACAATGCTTGTGGAAGTTGTTGGACAAAGATGCCAAGTTTGTGTTCGATGATGCATGCATGCAAGCCTTCCAGAATTGAAACAAAAGTTGACTTCGACACCCATTATTGTGGCTCCAAACTGGTCAAAATCCTTTAAACTAATATGTGACGCTAGTCGGGTTGTGCTAGGTATGGTGCTGAGGCAACGTAGGGAGAGGATCTTGCATACTATCTACTAAACTTCTAAAGCCCTTAATGTAGCTCAGAAAAATTATTCAGTCACTAAACAGGAATTACTTGCCTTAGATTTTGCCTTTAAAAAAAATTCCATTTATACTTGTTGGGAGATAGGGTGATAATTCACACAGGCCACATAGCGCTCAAAATATTTGATGGATAAAAAAGATGCAAAACCATGACTGATCATATGGGTACTCCTCTTGGAAGAATTCAATTTTGATGTAATTGACAAAAAGGGCTCAGAAAATCAGGTAGCCGACTATCTTTCTAGGTTAAAAGATGAAGCTATAGTGAAATTTGATGATGGTCTTGACATCAACAACTCCTTCCCTGATGGGAGGGTTTTGGTGGCCTTACATAATCGTATACCCTGGTTTGCAGACTATGCTAATTACTTTGTGAGTAATATAGTGCCTTCTAATTTGGATACCTATGAATGTCGCAAGTTCATACATGACGTGAAGAAATTCTTTTGGGATGAGCCATATTTATTTCGTATTTATGCTGATGGGATCATCTGTAGATGTGTTCTAGAAGTGTAAATGATAAGTATTCTTGAAGCATATCACTTGTCGTTTATGGGTGGCAATAATAGTAGAGCTCAAACTGCTTAGAAGGTATTATAGTTTGGCTACTATTGGTCATCTGTATATCAAGATGCCCATGATTATGTTATGTCTTATGATTGATGCCAAATAGAGGGTGGTGTCTCGTAAGGCAAGAACTCCCTCTCAATCATATTTTGGTGATCGAGATATTCGATGTTTGGGGCATCAACATCATAGGACCCTTTGTTAGCTCACATGGTAATAAGTATATCCTAGTTACAGTCGATTATGTCTCTATATGGGTGGTGGCCATAGTCTTACTGAACAATGAAGGCAAAAGTATTATCGGTATTCTTCAAAGAAATATTTTATCCTAGTTTGGCACACTTCGAGCAATCATCAGTGAAGGAGGTTCTCGCTTTTGCAATAGGTTGTCTAAAGCTCTCCTTGAGAGGTCTGGTGTAAATCACCAAGTGGTGACCCCTTACCATCCCAAAATGTGCGAGCAAGTGGAAGTGTCAAATAAAGAAATAAAGCAAATCTTGTCCATGATTATGAATGTGAATTGCATTGATTGGTCGAGAAAGTTGGATGATGCCCTATAGGCTTACCGCACCTCCTTCAAATCACCAAATAGAATGTCTCCATACCAATTGGTATTTGGGAAGGTTTATCACCTGCCAGTCGAAATTGAGCAAAAAGCCCAATGGGCAATGAAGAAGCTAAATTTCGATTGGAATGAAGTAGCAACATCAAGACTGATGCAGGTTAATGAACTTGATAAATTTAGGTTGTGAGCATATAAAAGTTTTGCTTTGTATAAGCAAAGAATGAAAATGTAGCATGACCACAGAACTGAGAATTGAAAATTTCCTCCAGGAGACATGGTGCTACTATACAACTCTAGATTAAGGTGGTTTCCTAAGAAGCTCAGATCTAAGTGGATGGCACCCTTCAGAGCGATATGCATTTTTAGTCATGGAGACATCAAGTTAAAAAGAAGGGATGGTAAAATCTTCAAGGTCAATGGCCATAGGGTCAAACTGTACATAGGGGATATAAAGGAAATTAAGACAGTAGAAGAATAGGGCCTTGACAAAGTATAAGTACAAAAAGCATTCGGTCGTGTCGCAACACTAAATCGGGCATTTCTTGGGAGGCAACCCAACGTATGCCCCTTGTTTCTCTACATGTTCTTTTACTTTGAGGACAAAGAATTCTATTTTTGTAGGGTTTGGATAGTTATGGATTAGGGTGAAGTCTGAGTTACCTCAAGTCCATAACTTCCCCCTATTTTTTATCCTAAGGTTTTCTTGCCTTGTGTCTTTAACCTTGTGGATGTTTTAATTTGTTGCACCGGCATGACTGAGTAGTGTAGATAATTTGTATATATATAGTAGTATTGTCTTTTGGCGTATACATAGTTTTAAAATGCTTTTTCAATCTTGTTGAAAATTCAGTAGCCTCAAATTTTTTGTTGAGATTGTTGGTTATTAGTACAATTATGCATATTGATTATCTGGTGATGTTAGTTCTGATAATGAAAAGGTAAGTTGAGACTGGAAGTATGAGCTGTGAGTCAATACTTTATTGTAGATGCAATGCCATGTGTATTGTGAGCTTATTTTGCTGCATTCATGTATGATGTTTGGACTCAGAACTTGCTTTATTACTCTAAGATTGGATTGGTGATATAGTTGATTGGGAAAGGATCTTAGGCCACTGTTCTTTTAATGAAATCTAGTTTTGCCTTATGACCTACCAAATGTGATAGTTGATCCCTTGTTCCAATTGTTTGAGCTTTTCATGTACCTAGTCTTTCTTGACATCTAGCTAGTTTAGCCATGTTTTACGAAATACCTTAATTTTGACCCTATCCTGTCCTTGAACATGTGAAACTTGATGGAGGCTAAAAGCCTGAGTTGAGGGTGGCAACAAATAGTAGCCCTGGTTTGGGGAATAGATATTATATGCTTTACATCAGGCTAAAAGCCTAAGTTGAGGGTGTCTATTATTGCGGTAAAGTAATGAAAATGAGGTAGTTAGTTGTGAAAGAAAGAAAGAAATGAAAAGTCATGAGCCAAATGAGAAAAAGAAAAGAAAAGTTCCTTGGATTGAAGTGAATAGAAAAAATGAGTTAAAAAATAAGGCACAGTTGAAAAAGAGAAAGAAGGTACACCGAGAAAGCTAGAAATAGGAGAATAAGGGCAAATTCAGTGAAAATGGTTGGGTTATGATCGTAAAAGTGTTGGTAAACATAGTTCAAGGATAGTATTTTGAGGAAGGGAAGGTTATCTTGAGATAGTAACAAGGTCCAACGACGAGGTATATAAGGTTACTTGATTTCGTATCACTTGGCATGAAACATAGATCTCTCCTTGGTACATAAAGGCAATCACCAATTCCCACACAACTATTAACCATGTCTCCACTCTTTTACATGTTCATATGATTCCATATATAGTTCCCGTCAAAATAGCATACATGTTTGGATACCAAGTTACAGGAGTTCTTGTTACGGAATAAAGTTCATGAGTTGTCCATTACATACGCATTTCGTCATTTGTGTAATGTACTCTTTTCATTGTCATATTGTCTTGTGTGATTATCCATATATCACATGTTACATATATTATCCTATAACTCCAATATTATGGCCACCAAAAGAATCATCTCAAAGGTAATTAAAAGATAAAGTATACAGTTTTTTATAGGTGGTATCCCGACGGGTGGAGATAATACCTAGCCAGGGATGATCCTATCAATGGGGGGTAGCCCGAAGGGTTGAGTATAAACTAGCCTGGGACAAACTCAATACAGTTTCACCACTAATCAGTTGGTCATTTATTTTACAATTGTACACAGATTATACAGTAAAAGTAAAGTAATATAAAAAACATAAAGTACATGATTCCGTAGTATGACCAAAGGTGGTCCCAAATCTTACACTGGTGCATGGTTTCATTTGAGTTGTTACTTTGTATACATTATAACCTACCCTACATACTTAGTATATTATCTCGTACTGACGTCCCTTACGAGGGACTACATTTCATGTTGCAGGTACAGGTGCTAGTAGATCTCCCTAGTAGAAGTACAGGACATTTAGCGGCTATTAGTAAGCTCCAGGTTGCTTCGGGGCTTTGTATATGTCTAGAGCTTATGTGTTTTTATTGCACAATTTGATAAGGTGGGGCCTATCCTGACCCTTATCAGACTTTTTCTTTATTTATAGGCTTTGTAGACTGTGTAAAGTAAAGTGTGGTAATGTCTCGTACTTTAAATACTGTGGCCCCAATGGCCTAGTCATATATAGTTCCTTTTGACTTGTTATCACTATTTACCTACTTTAAGGCATGTCAAAGGTTGAAATCTCTTATAATACGTATAGAAAGCACATAAATATAGGTTGGTTCTCTTGAGCCTTATTGGCAACAGGAGCTAGTCCACCCTAACGGGACTTTGGGTCATGACAGAAGTGGTATCAGAGCAGGTCATTCTATAGAGTCTACAAAGCCTTGTCTATGTAGAATCTTGTTTATCGATATGTTGTGCACCACATTTATAAGCAGGAGGCTGCATGACATTTAGGAGTTGTTGCTTTCTTTCCATTCTTTAAATCGTGCCATAAAGTCAAGTGTAAAAAGTGCATTATGTCTAATTCCTAAATTATTTTGTATAGCAAGTATGCCAGAAACAACAGAATAGAGGTAAAGGGAAGGGAATAGAAGTGGTGGTTGGTATACCCAGCCAGGTGAGACAACAAAATGAGATTTGAGACGAGTCTTTGTCACAGACATCTCCAACTTTTCTAGTACCTAATGAACCAGAGAGTAGTGAAATTCCCCCAAGAGCCACCTATTGATGCTACCATACAGGATCTGAGGAATGCAGTCCAACTATTGACCCGTATAGTTACAAGTCAAGGTCAAAGATAGAAAGGTCCAGTTATAGGTACAGGTGGTACAAATAGAGCAGCTAGTACAAGGATACGTCATTTTCTTAATTTGGACCCTCCAACCTTCACTGGGTCAGATCCTAATGAAGATCGCTAGGACTTTATTGATCAGATTCAGCCTACTTTATATGTTATGCATGTGAGGGTTACAGAAGCAGTTGAGTTAGCGACATATAGGCTGAAGGGTGTGGCTATATTATGGTATGAAGCTTGGAAACAATCTAAGGGTATAGATGCACCTCCAACTAACTAGAAAGAGTTCAAAAAGGCATTTCTTGACCATTATTTGCCATTAGAGATTCGAGAAGCTCGTGCAGATCAGTTCCTAAATCTCCATCAGGGGAATATGAGTGTGAGAGAGTATTGTCTCCAATTTAATTCCTTGGTAAGGTATGCTCCTAATGTAGTTGCTACAATGGCAGATAGAGTCTATCGATATATAGATAGGTTGGATACGTATCTAGTCAGAGATTGCAATATTACTTCCTTAAACAAAGATATGGACATAGCAAGAATCCATGCATTTGCATACAAATTAGAGGATCAGAGGCATAGGAGAAGGACACAAGAGTTGGAGAGGGGGCAAGCCAAAAGATCTAGATCTACAGGGCAGTTTACACCACCCTAAAGTGATCTCAGGCCATGGTTTTCTAATAGACCGCCTAGCCCATACTCCTCCTACACTGCAGCCAATGCTCAACCATAACTTCAGGGGTATAGAAGTAATCAGTTAGGTCAACAACGAGAAGGGCAAGGTGCTCGGGCAATGGGTTATTCGACAGGCCAACCAATGATTCCTAGGCATCCTTGTAAACAATGTGGAAGGAGTCATCCCAGTATATGTGGCGTTGGGTAGATGTTTGCACAAGAGTTAGAAAGGGGGAAGGCCAAAAGAGCTAGATCTACCGGGCAGTTTACACCACCCTAAAGTGATTTTTGGCCTTCGTTTTCTAATAGACCGCCTAGGCCATCCTCCTCCTACTCTACAGCCAGTGCTCCACCATAACTTCAAAGGCCTCAAAGTAATCAGTTAGGTTAACGAGGTGAAGGGCAAGGTGCCTGGGCAATGAGTTATTAGGCAGGCCAATCAATGACTCCTAGGCAGCCTTTTGAATAGTGTGGAAGGAATCATCCAGGTATATGTCGCGCTAGGATAGATGTTTGCTATTTATATTGTATGCTCGGGCACATGATAAGGGATTGCCCAAGGAGACGTTTGGGTGGTATGGCACAATCTACTAGGTCAGCTGTTGCATCATCACCATTAGTTCTTCCATTAGGTAGGGGTCAGCAAGTACCTATGGGTCGTGGTAGAGGTATTAGAGGTCCAACTAGCTCTAGCAGGGTCCATAATCGCACTTATGCACTGGGTAGTCGACAAAATTTGGAAGCTTCACATGATGTGGTCACACGTACATTGTCCATATTTTCACATAATGTATATACATTAACTGACCCTGGTTTTACATTATCATACATCTCTACACTAGTTGCTGGGAAGCTTAAGAGAACACCCAAATTATTGAACAAACTATTTGAAGTGTCTACACCAACCGGTGAATCTATTATGGCTTGAAGGGTTTATTATGACTATGTAGTAACTGTTTGTGGCTGTGAAACATTGGCTGACCTTATTGAGTTAGAAATAGTGGAATATGATGTTATAACGGGCATGGATTGGTTGGCTTCTTGTTATGCCTCTGTGGATTGCCGAACTAAGAGAGTGTATTTCCACTTTCCAAGTGAGACAGTTCTTGAATGGGAAGGCAATGTTGGGGCACCAAAGGGGAAGTTAATATCTTACTTTAAGGCCAGAAAGATAATATCCAAGGGGTATATATGTCATTTAGTTAGAGGAAGGGATATGGAGATAGAATCACCAACTCTTCAGTCAATTCCCATAGTGAATGAATTGTTGATGTGTTCCCTGAAGAACTCATAGGCTTACCTCCTGAATGAGAAATAGATTTTAGTATTGACTTACTTCCCAGCACTCAACCTATTTCTATCCCTCCATATAGAATGGGCCTAGCAGAATTGCATGAATTAAAAGACCAGTTAAAAGATTTACTGGATAAGGGTTTTTTAAGGCCTAGTATGTCCCACTGGGGTGCACCAATGTTATTTGTATGCAAAAAGGATGGCACATTGAGAATGTGTATCGATTATCGACAATTGAATAAGGTGACAATTAAGAATAAATATCCCCTCCCTAGTATTAATGATTTATTTGATCAGTTACATGGTACCAAATGCTTTAAAAAACTTGACTTGAGATTCGATTATCACTAAGTGAAGGTGAACGAGAAAGATAAACCCAAGACAGCTTTCAGAACACGTTATGGTCACTTTGAATTTCTTGTTATGTCATTTGGGTTAACAAATCCACCAACAATTTTATGGATCTAATGAATAGGGCATTCAAACCATTCTTGGATATCTTTGTGATAGTATTTATAGATGATATTTTGGTATATTCAAGGTCAGAAAATGATCATGCAGATCACTTGCGACAGGTGCTACAGGTTCTTCGTGATCGGCAGTTGTATGCCAAATTTTCTAATTGTGAATTTTGTCTAAACTCAGTGGTATTCGTGGGTCATATTGTGTCTGATGAAGGAATAAGGGTTGATTCAAGATTGGCCAAGACCAACAAGACCCACGAAAATTTAGAGCTTCCTAGGGTTGGCAGGCTATTACAAGGCTTTTCTTCTATTTTTGCACCCCTAACAAAGCTGACACATAAGGCAGCTAAGTTCCAATGGAACGATGCATTAGAAAGAAGCTTCTAAGAGCTAAAAAATAAGCTAACTTCTACACCTATGCTAGTACTTCCAGAGGGTACTGAGGGGTATGCAGTGTATTGCAATGCTTCAAGAGTTGGCTTAAGGTATGTACTGACATAGAAGAGTAGGGTAATTGCTGATACATCTAGGCAACTATGACCACATGAGAAAAATTATCGAACTCACAATCTTGAGCTAGCAGTAATTGTTTTTACTTTGAAAATATGGTGCCACTATTTGTATGGGGTCCATGTTGACATATATACTGATCACAAGTAGAAAGACCTAAACTTAAGACAGCAGAGATTGTTAGAACTAATAAAGGATTACGACGTTAATATACTATACTATCCGAGAAAGGCAAATATGGTATCTAATGCTTTGAGTCATAACCCAATCATGAATACTGGTGATCAAGCTATGGTAAGACAAGGATTGACTAAGGATCTACGTCATCTAGCCAGTTTTGGGGTTCGCCTTTGAGAGACTCCAAAAGAAGGGTTTATTGTGCATAATGTTGCGGAGTCTTCATTGGTACTGGAAGTGAAAGAAAAATAGTTCGAGGATCCTATTCTATGATAGCTTAGGAAAAGGTGAGTTAGGGTGTAATAAAGGGCTTTGACCTGACAGAAAATGGAGCACTTTACTGCCAAAATAGATTATGTGTCCTTGATATTAATGGATTAAGAAAGAGAATAATGGAAGAAGCCCATCATTCCCGATATTCCATCCATCCAGGATCAACTAAGATGTAGTATGACCTAATGGGGATGTTTTGGTGGGGAGGCATGAAAAAGGACCTTACCGAATTTGTGGCTCAATGTCCAAATTGCAAACAAGTGAAAGTAGAACACCAAAAGCTAGGAGGTTATATGCAGTGTGTATAGAGCTTCCAACATGGAAGTGGGATATGATTAATATGGATTTTATTATGGGTTTGCCTCGCTCATCTCACAAGTTTGACTCTATATGGGTAATAGTTGACACAGTCACAAAGTCATCATACTTCTTGCCAGTGAGAAGTGAGTATACAACTGAAGAGTATGCTAAGCTATACCTCAAAGAGATAGTCAGGCTACATGGAGTCCCAATCTCCATTATATCTAATCGAGGAGCTCAATTCAATATCAAGTTTTGGAAGTTCTTCCAACAGAGTTTAGGGACACAAGTGAATTTGAGTACAACATTTCAGCTTCAAACAGACGGTCAAGTAGAACGCACCATTCAGACACTTGAAGATTTGTTGTGAGCTTGTGCATTGGACTTTAAAGGTAGTTGGGTGGACCATTTGCCACTTATTGAGTTTGTCTATAACAATAGCTACAACGCGAGTATCAAGATGGCACCTTATGAAACTTTGTATGGAAGGAAGTATAGATCACTAATTGGATGGTTTGAAGCAGGGGAAACTACCTTATTTGGTCCAGATCTAGTACAATAAGCCATGGAAAAAGTTAAGGTGATACAGCAGCGACTAGAAATAGCCAAAAGTCAGCACAAATCATATGCGATGCCAAGAGAAGAGGACTGAAATTTCCAGTAGGTGATTGGGTATTTTAAAGGTGTCTCCAATGAAAGGGGTTATAAGATTTGGTAAGAAGGGAAAACTGAGTCCACGCTACATAAGGCCATATCTGATTATTAAGAAGTTCGGGCAGGTTGCATATGAACTAGAATTACCCCAAAAGCTTTCAATGGTTCATCCATTTTTTCATGTATCAATGCTTTATAAATGCATAGGTGACCCATCCCATATAACTCTTATTGAGGATGTGCAAGTTACAGAAGATCTCACCTATGAAGAGGTACTTGTCGCATTCTAGATCGTAAAGTTAAAAAGCTAAGGAACAAAGAAATAGCTCTAGTTAAATTACTTTGGAGGAACCAGGAAGTAGAAGAGAGAACATGGGAGGCTGAGGACGCGATGAAATCAAAGTAACCTTACTTATTTAAAGCTAAAAAGGAAGTACAACACATAAAATTGGGACACTAATAGGTACATGTGATTGAATACTTAAAGGGTGCCAATCCACCCTAAGAGCAACTTGGGGCATGATAGAAGTGGTATCAGAACGGGTCATCCTAGGGAGTCTACAAAGTCGTGTCAATGTAGAGTCTTGTTTATCGATATGTTTTGTACCGTATTTATAAGCAAAAGGCTACGTGGCATTTAGGAGTTGTTACTTTTCTTTCATTCTTTAGATCGTACCATAGAGCTAGGTGAATTATGTCTAACCCCTAGAAAATTATTTTGTACAGCGATCAAGTATGCTAGAAACTAGAAAAAATGAGGGTAAAAGAAAGGCAGTAGAAGCAGGGACTAGTTCGCCTAGTCATTTGATACAACAAAATGAGGCTCAAGATGAATCCCTGTCATGGACATCTTTAACCCCTTCAGCTCCTAATGAACCCAGGAATAGTGGAATTCCCCCATAACTACCTATCGATGCTACAGTGCAGAATTTGAGAAGTGCAGTACAACTACTGACTCGTATAGTTGCTAGCCAAAAATGGGAAGCTCCAGTTGTCAGTGCAAATAGGGTAGCTAGTACGAGAATATGTGACTTCCTTAATTTGGATCCTCCAGCCTTTACTGGGTCTGCACCCTCGATGTTATGCATGTCAGTGGTACAGAAGCTGTTGAGCTAGCAGCATATCGGTTGAAGGGTGTGGCAATGCTGTGGTATGAAGCGTGGAAGCAGTCCAAAGATGTAGATGCACTCCTGACTACCTGGAAGGATTTCAAGGAGGCCTTTCATGATCATTACTTGCCATTGGTAATCCAAGAGGCTTGTGCAAATCAATTCTTGAATCTCCACCAAGGGAATATTAATGTGAGAGAGTATAGCATCCAATTTAATTCCCTATCCAGGTATTCTCCTAATATGGTTGCTACTATGGTAGATAGAGTTCATCGGTATGTGGATAGATTGGATACATGTCTGGTCAGAGACTGTACCATTGCTTCCTTGAATAAAGATATGGATATAGCAAGGATGCAAGTTTGGCAGAGAAATTAGAGGACCAGAGGCAGAGGAGGAGGATAAAGGAGTCGGAGAGGGCACAATCTAAGAAGAGAAGATCTTCAGGGCAATTTACATCACCCCAAGGTGAGGTTAGGCCTCGATTTTCAAATAGACCGCCTAGGCCATCATTTTCCTATTCTGCAGCTAGTGCTCGACCACAATTTCAGGGGCCTAGAAGTAACCAGTTTGGTCAACGAGTTGAGGGACAAGGTTCATGGGCAATAGGGTGATCGACAAGCAAATGAGTAACTCATAGGCAACCTTGTAAACAATATGGAAGGAATCATCCAGGTATATGTCGCATTGGGATAGATGGTTGCTATTGGTGTGGTGTGCCAGGGCACATAATGAGAGATTACCCGAGGAGGCATATGAGGGATATAGCACAACCTACTGGGTCAGCTGTTGCATCAACATCAATAGTTCCTCCATTAGGTAGGGGTCAACAAGTACTTATGAGTCATGGTAGAGGTGTTGGAGGGGCAGCTAGCTCTAGTGGGGTCCAGAATCGCTCTTATACTTTGGGGAGTCGACAAAATTTGGAAGCTTCACCTGATGTTATTACAAGTAAACTATCCATATTCTCTCATAATGTGTATGCATTAATTGACCCTGGTTCTACACTATCATACATTACACCTCTAGTTGCTGGGAAGCTTAAGAGAACACCTAACTTATTGAATAAACCCATTGAGGTGTCTACACCTGTCGGTGA
>JAOTQJ010145029.1:5875-35137 GCA_025642045.1 Solanum sejunctum | reverse complement strand
TTATATTTTATATTTGTAGTTTTGTACTAGTAAATTTATTTAAATAAATTATTTTACAAAATTTATTTATTTGCGGGTTCATATTTTCATATTTATAATATAAAAATAAATAATTTTATCATGTCAAATTTTAAAATTTTATTTATTTGTGGTTTCATATTTACATAATAGACAAAAAGTATTTTGCCATGTCAATTTTTTTAATAATTAATTTAGTTGAGTGATTTTAATAATACAAAACAAAGTCTAATGATGTTAAATATAATCTCAAAGTTGAGTGGCCTTGTAAGATATAAATACTATATTAAAACTATAACTTTCAAATTTTTATGTGTAAATATAGATTCCTATTTTACAATTGTTTACCATCTTTTCTATTTTAATAATAGATGGTCTATCTTTATTAAATAAAAAATTAACATTTTATTAATGATGAATTAAGATTATAATTATTTATTTTCAAATAATTCAAGTGAGAAAATAGCAAACATAATGACAAAAAATTATTATTCTCCTAACTAGTCACAAAAACATAATTTACTTTGATCTAATTACACGAAATAGAAAAACTCATAATAATTTAAGGGCATAATTGGAAAGAAGCTTTTTATAAAATTTTAAACCAAGCACAAACATTAAGTGGAAAGTAACAAATCGAACACGAGATAAAAAATAATCCCAACATAACTAATCCTTGCATTATTCATTTTTGTATAAAACGATCCCTTAGTATTGTAGATTTTCTGCAATGTTTGCAGAATGTCCTTAGAAAATTATGTAACCCTCCTATTTATAGTTGTAGGAAGGTGACAATCCAAATGTGCATGAACTCCTTTGCCTTCTTTTGATTGGTTCTTGTAAATCATCAAGCTTATCACAACATGTGATAAGATAAATTTTTGATTAGTTGTTGAACTTTGACCAGGATTGCTACATATGACATTTTCTTGTTGGTCTTGAACTTGACTGAAATGCCAAGTCATCTTGACACATGGCATAAGTTTAGGCCTCAAGATGAAAAGGCAGCTTGGACTTGAAATTAATAAAATGGACTTATTAATTTGTGAAACCCAAATTAATTAATTCAATCGAAGTGATCATGAATTTAAATTCAAATTTTGTATGAATTTAATCCACTAAATTTTATGTGTCTACAGATGTGTCCTACTTCAAGGCTAGTCGAAGTGTAGATTTGTTAAATTTTAACGACTAGGGTTGAAGTATCGGTATAGCCAGCGCTCTTATGTGGAAATAATTGTGACTCTATTCTCATTGATAGTGATTGCATGAGTCATATAAAACGATTGACATTAAGATTCTCAATTTGATAATCCTTTATGAAAATAAATTCTTGAGAAGCTTCCTTGTTGAAAGCCAATAGGATTCCTTCGTTCATGAGTCCATATAAAGACGTCAAAGCTATAGATAGAATACCATCAGTTCACTGCATAAGAATAGGCTCGTGAGAACAACAAAACTTCAATTCTGCGCAACTTCATAAAAATCATCGTATCACGACTTAAGAATATTAAAATCATGATCAGTCGAAGGGCTACATCTCGCGTGAAAAGGACGATCAGATTGCTTCTAGATTATATCAGGTATTGTTTTGAAAACTATATTCACGTTCTAGTTTACTGGTGATTTTAGCTTTCCACGACTTCGTGAAAATTGTCATATCTTAACTTAGGAATATCAAAATCACGAGAGGGTTGCGACAATAGAAAGTAGAGTCGAAGGGCTACATCTCACACGAAGATGACAATTAGATTGCTTCTAGATTATCTAAGGTAATTTTTTGAAAACTACATTCACATTCTAGTTCGCTGGTAGTTTCACGATTTTATGAAAATTGCCATATCTAAACTTAAGAATATCAAAATCATGAGGGATTTTGCGGCGTTGGAAAGTAGACTCAAAGGGATATGTCTAACATGAAAGTGATGATCAAATTATTTCTAAATTATCTCAAATAATTTTTTGAAAACTAAATTCATGTTCTGGTTCGTTGGTGATTTAAGCTTTAAGCGACTTCATGAAAATCATCATATTTTGACTTCAAAATATTGAGATCATGAGTAGTTTATGGCGCTAGAAAGTAGACTCAAAGAACTACATCTTACGTGAATATGACAATCTGATTATTTCTAAATTATCTCGGGTGATATTTTGAAGTTCAACTTATAAATTCCAATATGTTGTTTTCATCGACCTTGACCTCACAAATCTCATCTTTTTGCTAATCCTTTTTGGCATGTTTCAAACAAAGAGGATACAATTGCATCTTTCTACAAGAAATATGAACTTTCACTATCTCAATTCACCGCATCCTCAACTTGAGATTTCAAATGACAAGCAAGACCCTTATGCCAAGATCCTACTTTGGTAGTCCACCTCCAGTGATTGGTGCTTTCTCGGTCGACAGAGGATCACCTAACAATGCCCTTCATCTAACCCAGTGGTTAGGAAATTAGGAAATTGACATTCTCAACTTCAACAAGCCTGCTAATAATATTGCTCTTATTCTGTAATATCTATGCATGACAAGACAATTGATACTACTTTGCCCAAAGTTTCCGATGAAGGTGACGCTATGTGGTGTTATCCTTCTTCTTGTTTTGGAAAATTTGAATACAAAAGTCGATATTAAGAATGGGTGAAGGATGTTCTTAGCCATAATAAGAAGGTGTTAGAGCATGTCAAGCTGTAGGATGCTATTTTTGCCTCCTTACTTACGTACCATGTTAATGAGAACTTGTTGTGGGCTTTTTGTGAACTTTGGCATTTATCAATCAATACTATATGTTTGTTGGAATTGGGAGATCTATATTTCACTATAGGATATGTGCATTATTGGAGGACCCCCTATACACAGAGCATTCTATGATGAAGTCATCCCTCGGCCCAAGGATTGACACAAGCAAATCCATAAGGGGGAGCCATTTCTTCCTAGGACTTGTGCCTATCTATTTTCGGCATTTCATTGACTTGCACAAGGTGAGTCTCAAATAGTTTCTATTTGTGACTGGGTATGTTTTCGGTTCAGAGGACCGGAGAGGTAGAAAGAACCACCACCATGATGTCCAATCAACGACCTAGACCAAGAGCAAGTCATAATCCTTTAAGATACATAGACATATCTTTTTTTACCACGAACAAAAAAAGAGAATGCTCCTTTCATTGAGTTAGGCATGGAGGGATTTCTTAGAGACGCGATGTATTAGCTGCTTTTCTTGCATGTTGGCTTTGTAAGTTTGCCTTCCTACCAAGAATATTGACAATATTCGTCCTAATGTCTTCAAAGTTTCCAGTTTAAAGTCTCATAAGGAGAAGTTTTCTTTAATGATCCTTATTTTGGAAAGTATTTACAGAGTTGAAAGAGATCTCATCTTTATCAAACTTGAGAGTGAGCGACATAATATTTCCTATACAATATGTCTATGGATGGATTGGTGCTTATTTTGACACTTACCATCATAGTCATCATCAAAATGATGCCCATATGTGTAGGATTTGTGGAGAGAAAATTACTAAATACTTTGACCTTGTAGGTGCATGAATACTATTTCAAGATGTGAATATTCACCATCTTCACCACTTCGCCATGTTGTAGTCTAAAGAGTTATTTTTTGTAGATAGTGATGACTTGTCTAGCTCTTGGAACGTTTATTTCATTGGTCTTTGTTTGAGTCATCTTATTGGCAGACATGATGATCACCTCATATGGAGCCTTATAATCTTCATAGATTTGTTATTAATTTGGATTAGCCAAGACTTACCTAGTAACTTGATTGAGTTATGATGTAATGACACACTTCACGAATTGGTACAATTTGGAGATTCCTGTACTCACCTAGGTAGATCCTCAATAATTATCATTTTACACCATTCTGATATGCATTTAATGACTTTCAGATATGCAAATTGATGGTTAGTTAGTCTAATAAAACTTATTGTACAGAATAAGATCACCTTAAAGTGTTCAAAGCGTGAGAATGCTCATGAATCATCTAAAGTTTACCACTCTCCATCATAAAATTAAAATAAGTTCTCTTCTTATCCCCTTGTTAAGTCACAAGTAAATTAGTCATCTAAGTCTTCAACTTCAAAGGGTGTGTTACTGCAAAATGGGAATGGAGCTAAGCCTCTTTCATCAACATAAAAAAATATGTATTGCTTTTACCGTGACGCTGAAAAAAATGGCAAGAAAAAATCTTTCTATCTCATCTAAAAAAGCTAGTAGGCAGTCATCAACCAAAATATTTTCAAAGATAAGACTTCAATTATCCTTTCAGATGCAGTTATAAGTGCAGATAAAGACACTAGCTCAACGAAAGGTGAACCAGATCGAGATGAACACTGGATTTGCAAAATGAAGAAGGTAAAAGACCAAGATGGCAAGTTTGATGACCTAGACATGATCAACATAGACAACAAAATAATTTTTATCGATTCTTATAGCTCTATCATGCCATTGCCTGAACTCGCAGAACACGTACAATCACTTTTCTCTCTTTATTTGTTATTAATGGATAACTTTCTTTCTTTCTTTCTTTATTTATTTATTCATCAGTTTGTTAACTCTTTCTTTATTTTTAAAGTTGGGTATCAAAGGTGTGTCCATCGACACGCTTTATGGGATCCTGGATGAATGCGGTACTACTAGCCGAAGCTGTCCTGATATATCTTCTCTTCCTCCTTCAAAATCATTGGAATGAAGTAGAAAGAATGGATTTGATGATGCTTCTTCTCATAATTCTTGAACTTGCATGATCTTAAATATTGTGTCCTTATTCTATTGATTATGATTATGCATATCGATATTATCATGATATCTTTTGATTCATGGCATACGTACATACTTATTATATTTAATATGCTAAAACATACTTCTTTGCCTACATTATCTAAGATGTAGGGATGGACAACGAGATGACTTTTACATTCGTGGCTAGAACCGAATTTTAAGCTTGAAGACTTGTTGGTGAGTTACCATGCTTCAGGAATGAGCATTATGATGTTTTCCCTATATGTAGAGACTTTATCACTTTTATTCTTTTGATGTATATCTTGAGGGTGAACTAGTGAGCTATATGCTAGCTACTCCCAAGATCTTTGGTGTATAGGCATGAATTTAACTTAATGGATTGATGTATATTCCCTTATGAGAACTATGACATTCTTACATTTTATGTACTTTCGCTTGCTTATTCTCTCTATGCTTATTTTACCTTATGAATGATTATGATATGAACATGAGGCTTAGATGGGATACGTTCGGGTGTCACATTCCCCATGTCACAGCTAGGCCCTAGGTCCAGGTCGTCATACATCAAATTGATACGTTTAATCATGTTGCCATTTTATTACGCAATCTTATCTTATTAGATCATTTCATTAAAGTATTCATTCCATAACCATCACCCCGTTAACTCCAATAGATATAAAAGGAAATACAAGGTTCAACATCTTCAACTAAGGCTTATAAATTCACTTGCTCCAAAGAAATCAATCAACCACTCAAAAACTTTGGTTTTCCCTTTTCATCTGGCCTCTAACTCAATAATATCTTTTCAAATATGTAATCACAAAAAAAATACAAGAACAATGATACTAAATTAATGAAATTTGAAGATCAAATTTGAAATGACTCAAAAATGAATTTTTGAGATTGTAGAGATCAATTTGAAATCAATACACATCACCCAAAACATTTGGATATCAACGGTAAAAATCGTTTAAAAAATAGAGTTAAAATGCTCCATAATCCTCAATTGATCAAACGTTTATGTACTTGGAAGAATTTTCAAAATTTGATGTTCAAAAATGAAAATTAGATATTGGAATCATGAAACAATTGATGAAAATGAAAGATCTAAGTAAAAAATCACTTAACCAACGAACCAATCTTGAAAAGACACTTTAAAATTGCCACATTAAAGTTTTCAAAGCTAAAAAATAAAAAAATAAAGAAGAAATTTCAAAATTAGTCTAAAAAACTAACCGCTGTTGCCGCTTAAGTCATTCAAGGGTCACTTTTGCATCACCAACCAAATAAGAGGGTACAACTTAAGCAACCACTGTTAACAGGGGCACCCAAAGCTTGTGCAAGCAAAGTAATTCAATGAACAAAATAACTCAAAATTGACCCTCAAGTTTCGTTTGGAGCTCCGTACACACAAACCATATATATGCTATACTACTAAATTTGATTTTCATACTTAATGCAACTTTCAGAATCCAAATTTTAGGTCTTATTGACTCAAAATTTAATTACTCATAACTAGAATAACATAAGATCCTAAAATACCAAAATGCCCTTGGAACTTCTAAGAATTATTTTGTAATTCTTCCTAGACCTAAAATCACCTCTTGAATCCAATTGAATTGTCAAAAATTCATTTTGAGCATCCAAACTCCGAATGTTGACCTAAGTCAAATTTTGGTCTAGTTTAATTTAAACTTTCAGCTTAAGACCTCAATTCCATAAAACAACTCCAAAATAAAAAAATGATGATTCTCCTTCACAAATTTCCACACTCAAGAGTTGATGGAACTAACTGCATCCCATTCCAAGACTTATAGATCTGTTGGTATCAAAAATTACTTTTGAACAACTTAAGCCTTCAAAACTCAAAAACATAAAAATGCCTTGACTTTTTAATAAAATATAAATCTAAATTAGTAAACTAGTCAAATAGGACTCTTAGCAACTATTACTAAGGGTAAAATGATAACTTTCTAATAATTTTAAAAAATATCCTTCAGGATCATTACATCATGAAATCACCTTGAAGCCTAACCACCCAAGGATCATCAATCATTGAATAAACATACAATAATAGTTATAGGGTTAAGTTACCTAATACAATAATTTTCCATCTAAAATTTAAAAAAACAATATTTTATTACCATTCACTACATCACTAACTACCTAGACGTAAAATCTTCAATTAATCTATAATATACTAGACAATTGGAGATAGATCCAAACTACTCAGCTAAGCCTAGTTTACCTGGACGCCAAAACACTGTTACATAGGTCTGAACACAATTGTTTGACTTAGTGAAAGTGGATTCTCACAAAAAGGTCCAAAATTCTTGCCTTTCACTCTCCTTGTGCAGCAAGCATTCCTTTCTATTATTCCACAACTTAGGTCAACCTTAAAACGTTCTTGCAATAAACCCTCTTCCCTTGTTACAACTAAAGAGGAGGAGTAAAATTATAAAATTTATATTTTCGAGGCTTTGTCCTATCGACTTTCGCTATAGTGGCCTAGAAGTTGTTTTAGGCAGCCGTATAGAGTGAATATTCTCCTATGGTGGGATGACATCATGCCACAACCCTAACTAACCATGACATAAGGACCCATAAGTTACAAGGTTATAAATGCAGATGAAGTTAAATTGAAAATGTTACAGGTTAAGAGTACGAGCCTTATTTATGGCTTATGGTTCAAACCACGGGCCACAAACAAGGCTCATGGAAGTGTCCATGAAGGGACTTTACTGTACGAAAAAAGAACTACAGATTGTAGAAGAGGTTTATGGATAAATGCCTTGAGTTGATGAAAATTATGGTTTCTGAAGTTGAACACACTAATAACAGGATGATTTATGTTTTAATTTAGAATCCTAGTTTGGTCTTGTGGTTATGGTCCTAAGAATTGAAAATTTACTAAGTATGGAAGGAAACCTCGAAGGGTTTCTATGACCCATAATCCAGTCTACAAGTCAGAGATGGGTTTCATAGATAGGACTTTAGGGACCTATTTTAGAAGATTGGAAAAGGAGTACAAGACAAAGCCATAGTATGGTTCGTGAAGTAAGGATTGCACTGGCCGAGTAGTCTGACCTCGCTGAAATATTTGATAATACATATAATAATACTCCATTCGTTAGGTAACCTATAAACTACCTCTAACACCCAAGGGACAACCCTTAGCTAACTATACTAAGGCCTTATGATCCTGAATATGTCTAGCCTAAAGTCGGTGTTGCTGAGAAGACCTAGCTGAAACAAAAGGGATTCTATGATCTAATGTCCATGATGCAAACTGTGGGAACTCAAACCTGAAATCTTTCTAGTGCAGGCACCATAACCCATCTCAAGGCCTTCTAGCATTGCTTTTATAGGTTGTAGTTAAGTAGGAAGGGGACATTTTCTATACTGATAACCGCCTTTGAAAGTCTCTATATATATGCCTACTCCATAACTCTCACATGAATCACAACTTGGGGATAAGTAGGCCCTACTGCTACCAAGTACTCTGAAGCCAAACATAGTGGTAAAGTTACTTTTTAACTAATCTTGGGCTCAAATCTTGCTCTTTGGGGGAAGAAAGTAAGGTTATGCCCAGCCCACTCGAGACATCTGACCATGTAGTTTGAAATAGATGATGGACCCTACTAAGGAACCACTAATTTGTCTTAGCCTTGGGAATCACCTACCACAACTCTAATCAGGCAAGTTGATGCTTTGGTTGTGCCCATTGTTACCCTCGAGCTAAACATCTAAGAGAGAATTGACTCCAAAAGAGTAGTTTTAGAAGTTAGTCAAAGTTAAAGCACACAATAAGTAGTCAATAATAGAATCTCCTAAGAATGCCCTATAGCCTCTTGAACATAGGATATGGATCTCTCTGTGCTGATCTGTCACACTCTACTAAGCATTGCTCTTATTCCAAAATGTCGGTCAATATGTCTCTTATACCAATCGATCAAACTTCGATCCCTCAGACCATGATGGCACCTACTATAACTCACAAGTAGGTAAGCAACCAATAGATCAAAACTATAGGTAATGGACTATTCCTTAAAATACCATTATAAGAACTAAAAAAGCCAAACAAGGAGTAGAAATAAAAGATCAAAGAAATGCTATAGAGGAACTCACCCCAAAACCTAGAATCAGTCCGTAATCAAGGACCAAATATCTAACATAAGAGGACAAAGCTTTTATCAATACAAGGTCAAGACATGCTTGAAACTCCCCAAAAATGAATCAAAAATGTGCTTCAGAAATGCCCATAAATTATAATTTTTATGTATCTCAAAGTTCGTGCGTGATATCAAAAATTTAACTTCATAATCTTGATCAAGGGGTAAAGTTGAGTGGGAAATGGTTATAATATCGATTTTAGAGGACTCATAGCAAAAAATAATTTTTGCAAAACTTTGATTTCCAATAGCCATCCATACCTTGGCCACGACGTGCCAGGGGTGAGGATCAATGTTGGAGTTGCCTGCATGATGGATTCGTGTCGTGGACTCGACACGGACTAGTGTAATATTTTCATTATTTTTTTATTTCGGCCCAAGGGCCTTGGGGTCAGATCCCCATGCCTACTTATGCATGAAAACACATATACTTAGCCATTTTTCAACTCGATATCACTCAAGACCCTCTCAAAAACCTCTCCAAGACTTAACCAAATATTTCATCCAAATTCAATTGTCTCAAGCTTAATTTTGGATATCAAGAACTCTATTAAAGCTTCAATATTCTCTTCAAGTATACATCAAGGAATCCACAAATTTAGGTATGTGGGTTTTATCTATTGAGTTCTTTTACCCATGGAGCCCAATCTTCTTTTTTATGAAACTTGTGTGTTTTAAGTTGTATTTTCTATGGGTATCATCTAATATAGATTATGAGTATAAATTATGTTAAAGTTTTATAAAATGTTGATTTATTATACATGACTATCTATTTCAAGCTTGTACTATGAATGGGTTTTGTCTATTGAGACTATGCATAATTTTAAGCTATGAAACTATGATCTATTATGAGATTTGATGATAGATTTTAAGGTATTCTATATGAGGGTTTTACTATATGTTGGTGGGTTGATTTGCATTGAGTTTTCTCATATTATTATACTCTTGAATTGCGTGATTTTGAACAAGCATTATACAACCACCAAGTGTTTCATAAAATATCTTGACAAGGATTCTTAGGGTTATTGATCATCTATTGCATGATTTATAAATCAAGTGACTTTATGATGATTTTGGGGATTTCAAAATTTATTGAATTCATGAAAATGTCTATGATGTTGTAAATACCGGATTAAGCCTTCTTCCAAAGATTTTACCTCTTGTGAGCCTTTGATATTAAAGCAAGGATAATGTTAGATGATGATCTATTCTTATGTTTTAAAGTTAGGCTCACCATTAGAGGTCAAAGATGTTTTAGAGCTACTCATGTCATGTTTCCATGTTTCTTATAAATTGCTAAAGTATGATTATTTCAATTATTTCGTGGGATTAGGCTTAACACCAATGGATTGGAAGTAGCATGAACTATCTTCTTGGGTTCATATTTCTTTCCTCAAATTATGTGCCAACATAAGAGTACACTTTACCCTTGTTTTACTAGTGGATCCATTTAGTGCATTATTTAACAAAATCCAACTCGAAATGGGATGGGTTACTGTAAGGGGGCTACTTGTCAAGCCCAAAGTCTCATTAAGGCGGATTGGCACCTATTGACAATAAGGCACAAGAGAACCAATAGATAAATATGCACTTGCTGTGACCATTATAAGGGGTTTTTATATTCAGCATGCAATCAAGAAGGTAGATAATAATAACAAGCCAAAAGAAAATGCATAGACTAGGCTATTGGAGCCAAAATGTCGAAAGTACGAGACATAACCACGTTTTAATTTACATAGTCTACAAAACTTCTAGATAAAGAATAATATCAGATAAGATTCAGGACAGTTCCCACCTCACGACTAACTATACAATACAAAAATAATCTATAGACACATAAAGCCTCGAAGCAACCTGGAGCTTAGTTACAACAGCTGGATATCCTGTGCTCCTACTGGGGAGATCTAATAGCACCTGTATCTATAACATGAAATGCAGGTCCCCCGTAAGGTATGTCAATATAAGATAATGTACTGAATATGTAAGTCAAGAAGTACTATACATGAAATAAGAACTCAAATGAAATTATGCACTAATGTAAGGATAAGAGACCACCTTTAGTTACACTGTGGAATCATGTACTTTATGTCCTTTTTATTACTTTAGCTTTCTTTACTGTATAATCTGTGCACAACATGTAATACAAATGACCAGCTAATCAGTGGTAATCAATATTGGGATCGACCCATTCTAGGCTTTCATTTCACCCCTAGGATGCCCTCTGTAAGGGGATTGGCCCGTGCTAGGTGATTCTTTTACCCCTTGGGCTATCACCCATCAATAAGCAGCTTACTTTATCTTTCAATAACTTATGAGATGACTCTTTTGGTGGTCATAATATTAGAGCTGTAGGACCATAAATATAGCATATGATATGTAAGTAATTATGAAAGACAATACCATAATGGAAGGAGTAGGTTACACAAGTAATGAAATACATAGGAGATAAAACAACACATGAACTTTGTTTAGCAGAAAGAACTCGTGTATCTTGGTATTCAAGTATATATACATATTTGTAAATGACTATATATGGGAGCATATGAGCATGTGAAAGAGTGAAGATATGGTTATTCACTGTGTTAGAGTTGGCAAGTGCCTTTATGTGCCATAGAAGAATCAAGATTTCATGCCAAGTAATATGAAATCAAGTAGCCTTACATACCTCATTGTACTACCTTGCTATTACTTCGAAATAACCTTCCTATACTCTAAATATTTATCTACCATATAGTAGGTGATAAAACTAGTATTATCAGCAATAGATACATCTTGGCAGCCTAATCTGATAAAAATAACACACGGACAACAAGTGTATAATTATCAACCCGCATATATTCTTTTAATCTTTTCGCCTCTAATCGTAATTTCTAATACACATTCTCACATACATATCATGTGTAGCCTGTTTTAGTATTACAATATCACTACATACTAAAAAGAGCAATACATAACAATTCTACACAACATACAAGTAAGCAATGTAATATTACGTTCCTTCACTACATTTCAACGTCAACAATCCCAAACTTATTCAAACTTTAAACAAACTGTTTCTACCATATTTATACATAAAATAGTCCAAAAATAGTTCTCAAAATAAGTGTAGGAAGTAAGCTCATAGTCCTCAATCAATTAGCCCACAATTTCTACTAACAACACATTTAGGATAACACACTAAAACTCAATTGTTTATGTAGAACATAATAGTGCAGCAACCTTCCTACATCATTACAGAACTAAAACTCATTAATAACAACAATCTTCCTTCATACTCAATCTAACCAAGAAGAGAAAAGCTCCCAAATAAACAAGAAAAGTGTACAATAAGCTTTGGAACACATGCTGTCCAAAATTCTAGCACAAGTAATACCAGACTAGTTCTCTTGTTTTTCATGAAAAACCATGCTAAACACATAAGTATTTAACTTATATTTACCTTCAAGGTTGTTAGATTCTTTAAGAACCCTAAAAGTTTCCTTGTGGCTACTTTGTAAAGCTAAAAAAGAGTAGAGAGTAAACTTTGTGAAAGTTGATCTTTTGTCTATGTTAAATGACTTGAAGGAGCTATTTTCAACCTTTTTAAAAGGGAATATTGGCTAGATTACTTAGGTATTTTAAGACTTATTTGATAAAATTGGTGATGCAGCAGGTTGGCCCTTTCACTTGGGCTTAAATGGGTTTTAATTGGTTGGGCATTGGCTGCCCATTTTCCCCTTTTTTCTTACTTAGTTTGGGCCCAAATCATAAAGTGGGTTGTAAACATACTTGGGACCTTTTATTATTCATATTAAGCTATAAATATTATCCATTTATGATGCTTAAACACAGGCTAAAGTTACACCCTTAACATAAACTTTATTCATTATCGAACTTGGACAAATTCGCCATCTGGCCTCGTCTCCATCTAGCTAGGAAATTTAAGATAAGCAAGTAGGTGACTCACCTACTAGCTCCTAAGTCCTAGAGAAATCTCACTTCTTTTACTTTGTTTAAGGCTATGATCTCCTCAATTGACTTAACACTTGTGTACACTTGATCCTCTTAAGTGCTAGACGTACATATCGCCCTCAAATTTGAGATTCAAGCACTTTTAAAAATAGGTGCTAATTTCACCAAGCCATATCATGTTCAATGTGCATAGGACTTATAAACATAGGATGTGGGGTGTTACATTACTTCTTCAAAATAGGACGGGCTCTCGTAAGGTGAAGTATGTTTACCTTGGCAATTAGGCCACCATTTTATCAATGAGGGGTAATCATTGACATTCTAATTTGTAGCTCACTTTGTCGGTTGAGGTCTCTTCCCACATATATGTCATGCTCTATGCAAGTTTAATGTTTCATAAATATATTTTACTTTAATCATTGATGATGCATGCCATATTGAGATTATGCTTATCTATTGCCTATTATTATGCATTTTGACTATATTGGCTTATGTCTTATTGCATTGCATCCTACATACTTAGTATATTCAAACGTACTAACGTAGACTTTATGCCTACATGATATCACCATGTAGAGACCAGAGCTCCTCTTGATCATCCTCCCTATGGCTAGTGAGATTATTCGAAGATAAGCTTGGTGAGTGTTCAAGTTCAGGGACACTATCTACTTTCCTTGCTATTTCTAAGACTTCTTGATGTTGAACATTTATCATTATGAGGGTAAGCTCGGAGAGTGTCTTGACCCTCGCTCCATCCTATGTTTAGAGGTGTTGTTGGAATGTTATGATGTATTCATGCTATAAGCTTGACTCTTTATGTTTTTATGATTATCAAAGGCTTCCCTTAGTACCGCTTCCTTTTTATATTATCTCTTGTTGTTGTTTACTTTACTTCTGTGACTAAAGATATGTGATTGATATGCTAAGAGGCTTGTTTGGGTCTTTTCGCATTCTCATTCACTATGTCACATCTAGGCCTTAGTCTTGGGTCATGACAAACTTGGTATCAGAGTACTAGGTTGTTAATGGTACTCTAAATCCAACACACTGCATCGATTAGAGTCTTGTTAATGATTGTGAAGTGCACCACAACTATGAATAAGAGGTTATGAGGCACTTTAGGAATTGTTTTCCTTCTTCATGATGTATGTCGTGCTATATAAATTAAGGCAAGTCTTTTCCCGTAATAAATGTTCTTTGCTATTCTAGATCATGGCGATTCATAGAGGAAGAAGAGGCCATACACCCGAGGAGCAATCGGCTCCTCCCTCTCCTCAAGCTCCTTAAGAGGGAGGGATAGGTAAAGAAGAATTCTGAGATGCTACTGTAATGTTGGCTCATGCTGCGACCAACCAAAAAAACCAAGAGGCCTAATCCCCTCATGCTCCTACTCTAGCCTTAAGGGTGATGATGTTCTATTAAATTACAATACATTTCGATGCCGAAAGCAAAGGATTTTATGAGTTCTCAAAGCGACTTTTTAGTGTTTTAATGTGTTTTTGTGTTAATCTTGTAAAAAAGTTAGGTTGGCATGATTTTGAAGAAAAGTTGTAGCTTTTGCTGACGCATAGGCCATACGCACCGACCTATGAGTCGTAGCTCACACTAAGAGTCGTAGGATGGTGTCGTAGCAGGAATCAGAGACCAAAAGTTCAGGAATCTTCCAAGTGAGTCATAAGATACACTATAACTCATACAGGTAGACTCATAGCAAGAATTAGAGAACCAAAATGTTAGACCAAAAACCTGAAGACCAAGACTACGAGACCAACATATGAGTCGTAGCTCAAATAATGACTTGTACCTATGGGTAGTACCAGTTTAGTCCAAAATGCCAAGGTCCTGATACGAGACCCCTACTATAACTCGTAGGCCATTCTATGAGTAGTAACTACAAAATTTATCAGATGCCAACTGTCTTTTCTGCATAAATTTTGGGGTTGTTTTATACACATTAAAAATAGTTTATGTTAGGTTATTTTGAGAGAGTTTGACCAGAGACACTTCTCCAAGTTGTTTTTGAAATGTTTCTTAGGTTTTAGAGTAGTTTATTTGTTCTTTCTTCAAAGACTCATTTTGGAAAATTGCAAACCTTTCTTTGTACGCATTGTGGATCAATCAAGCTTGTAGGTTTGAAATTTGTGGCACTTATTTCCTTCATTGTTATTGGTGAAACTCTCAACTATATCTCTTATTTGCATTTTTGTGTGTTTTGCTTTAGCCATGTGTAGCTAAACACCGACAACTTGGGGTTGTGGGAATCATGAGTAGTTGACTTGAAATAACCTAGACTTTGTATATTTCTTTGATGGGTTTTTTACATGTATTGTTTATTTCCCTTACTTTAATTTTCGTTTGGTGGTGGCCAACTCCAAACCCAACCCACTATCACATTCCTGACCAAGGTAGTGACGAATAAAAAAAGGGAAGTAAATTATAAGATTTGATTGATATGTTCTCATCTAATCAGCAAAACCTAACCAAGGGGAGGTTAACTAGGACAATGGGTAACGGTTAGTTGACATGCCATGGTTCCCGACTAAGCGCCATGGTGAATTTCGACCTTCACCTTCACAGGAGGGCTAGAAGAACCTAAGTTACCATCTTGCATGCAATTCACTAATCATAGTTATGTTAACTAGGGTAATTGAGTCAACTAACCATAGGGAACACAATTCCCAAGTTGTTCCCAAAATTGAGCATTTTCCCTTAATCTATCTAGCATTTCTTTTATGTTGTTTTTGAATCTCAAACAACCCCCCTATTTTTAGAGATTATAGTTATAGATACTAGAAATGATTAGTAGTAAAATCCTATTGTCAAGCCTTATATTCCCTGTGGGTTCGGCCCTTACCTTAGTTAGGTTAATTACTTATAGAGATTTCTTTCTTATTGGAGCATGACCATCATTCAAAAATTATGGCACCATTGCCTGGGAATACAACTAGGTTTGATTTGATTTCACTATTAGTTTGTTATAGTGTAAATTTCTAGAGTCTCTTGTACTTTACTTTTGTTTTTATTTTTGTTGTTTGATTTTATTTGTAGGGGATACTAGGTTGTATGCCAAACACAAGGAGCCAAGGCAATCCCTTAGCTCCACTAAATTTGGAGATCAATTGACTACCAAGAAGAATGGCTCGAATGAATGAGGATATTGAGGTTAAGGAGGATGTGCATACGAATGAAGATATGGATAGAGAGGAGAATCCATCACCAAGGGATTACAAATGATAGCTTAGGGACTTCACAGGAACGCTCATGGTTGGAACCAATACCGACTGAACGCTATAACAATGGATGTGATTTTCTCTATAGTATTGCCCCCTCTACCAGAAGATGCTAAGTTTGCATTTTCAAGTAGATTACTCTAGATACTCCAAAACCATAGCTTATTCACAAGTCTACCATTAGAGTATCCCCACCGTCATCTCCCAAATGTTGTCTTTGTGTGCAAAAGTGTCATGGGAACACAAAATATTTTTATTAATGCAGTTGGATTGAGGGTGTTTCCATTGTTATTGTATGGTAATGCAGCCATATGGTTGTCTGATCTTCCTCCGGGTACCATCATGAGTTAGGATGAGCTACAGAGGGTGTTCCTCGAAAGATATTTCCCAAGGTCGAAGAAGTTGAAGCTAAAGGACCAAATCAACAAATATGAGCAATTGCCTAGAGACTCTCTTAGCACTACATGGGAGAGATTCATCAAAAGCTTGAGAATGGTCCCGGATCACAAGATTATTGATGATGCTTAGGTTGATATCTTTTATAGAGCACTTGATGATAATAGCAAAGCATGTGCCAACATGATCATAGGAAGTGTTTTTCTTGATCAACCATTTGAACTTGTAGCCGAGAGAATGGAACAAGTGGTGAAGACCAACCGAGCATAGGGCCAAAGTCAGAGGGCTACAACAAAGAACTCTTGTACGGTTACCACAAAAAATGGGCAAGCAAAGGTGAATGAAGAGATCATGGAACAACTTGTGCAAATCTGTACGAGCATGGACTTGGTTTTGAAACAAAATCAAGCAAGTGTGCAAGAAGTAACACATCAACCCCTAAAGACTCTGGTTTATGATGATTAATTCTTTGATGAGCATGGATTCTTTGTGAGCAACAAAGCTGCTAGTTTCCGAAACAACCCCCAAGGATCCACTTGGATTATTGGTTACAAGGTTCTGGGAATCAAGGTCGAAACTTCAATCGAGAAGGGGCATACAGAGATAATAGGGGTAGGTACTATGAAAGTGAAAGAGTGCCAAATGCAGATTGGGGTAGAAAAGAAGGCTACAGAAATGGTCCTTATGTGCCACTACATAACCGTGATGCCGGATCAAGTAGTTCAAGGATTGAAGAAATATTCAATAAATTGTTAAAGAGGGCTGATCACTATGATGAGATTTTGAAGGGGATGAAGATCGATATTTCAAACATAAACTAGAAAATAGAGTCTCATTCCATGGAAATCAAGCAACTTGAACAATAATATTTGTCTTCACAGTTGAACCAACGTCAGAAGGGCACCTTATCAACAACATGGTTCAAAAGCTTAAAAATGAAGGGCATTGCATGGCAGTGATGACGAGGAGAGGCAAGAGCATAATAGATACCTCTTTGTAAAAGGTGAAGAACGGGAGCCACAAGAAGAGAATGAATGAAGGAACCTAAGCATGCAACGAATAAGAGCAATACAAGAAGGGTAAAACCTTTCCCAGGCCTCCTCCTTCTTTCCCTCAAAGGCTTGGAAAGAGAAAGGAGGAAGGTAAGTTTGAACAATTTTTGGCAATGCTAAAAAAATAATTAGTAGACCTTCCTTTAGTTGAGGCCCTTGAAAGGATGCTAGGACATGCCAAATAGATGAAGGATCTAGTTAAAAAGAAGCTAAAAGTAAGTCAAGACCTCTCCAAATATGTTCAATGATATAGTGACATCACTACAAAGTCATTGGTGCAAAAGCGTGAAGACTCGAGTGCATTAACCATACCATGCACTGTAGGAGAACTAGCGTTTGCTAAAGCATTATGTGATTTGGGAGCTAGCATCAATTTAATGCCTCTCTTCATATTCAGAAAGCTTGGTTTGGAAAGCCTTGTCTGTACAAAGAGCAGTTATTGATGGCAGAAAGAACAGTCAAGAAGTCTGTGTGGATTGTGTATAGTATGTTGGCAAAGGTAGATAAATTTATATTTCCTGCGAATTTTGTTATACTTGACTGTGAAGTTGATTTTGCAGTTCCAATCATTTTGGGAAGACCCTTCTTAGCCATAAGACGAGCATTAGTAGATATGGAGAAGAGTCTACTCACTTTCTGCGTTGGAAAGGAGGCAGTTGTGTCTCAAGTGGGTCAGCAGGATGAGAAGAGTTTGGAGTTCCAAGTCATCTCAATGATTTCATTTGATGAGGAAGATGAAGCTGAAATTCCTATTGAATTGAGGCTTAGTATGGATCCTTTGGTAGGCGTGTTGATGAACTTTGAGGGTGACAACATTCTTGATTATGAGGAAATGGTAAATGCTCTTATAATGTCATTTGGGCAAAGGCGACAAGCAAGGTTGGAGTTGGATTTATGCAACAGGGATACACTACCTACAAAGCCTTCTGTAGAAGTGCCACTAGAGTTAGAGTTAAAGGAATTACCAGCGAATCTTAAATACTCCTCCTTGGGAGAGAATAGTACATTACCCATCATTATTGCAGCAGATTTAAGTGAACCTCAAACAGAAGCCCTAGTCTTAGTTCTCAAGCAGTATAAGTGAGCCATTAGATAGAAAATTACAGACATCATCGGCATTCCTCCAAGGATATGCTCTCATAAGATTCAGTTAGTTAAAGATTACAGGCCGAGTATTGAACATCAAAGGCGGTTAAACCCCATAATTCAAGAGGTTGTGATGAAAGAGATCATCAAGTGGCTAGATACGGGAGTTATCTACCAGATTGCTGACAGTGAGTGGGTGAGTCCAGTGCAGTGTGTTCCAAAGAAGGGAGGTATCACAGAGGTACCTAATGCAAAGAACAAGTTGATCCCTATGAGATCAGTCACCGGATGGAGAGTATGCATGTATTATAGAAAATTAAATGTTTCCATTAAGAAGGACCACTTTCCTATGCCCTTCATGGATCTGATGCTCGACAGACTAGAAGAAAAGGGATGGTATTGTTTCCTTGATGGGTACTCCGATTACAATCAAATTGTTATTGTGCCTGAGGATCAGGAGAAGACAATATTTACATGTCCTTATGGTACTTTTGCATTTAAGAGAATGCCTTTTGGACTTTGCAACGCTCCAGCCACATTTCAGAGATGCATGATGTCTATCTTTTTGGACATGGTTGAAAGCACTATTGAGGTGTTCATGGATGACTTCAGTGTCATTGGCCAGTCTTTTGAAAAATGTCTTTTGCATTTGTATGATGTGTTGTAGAGATATGTTGAGAGTCACTTGGTGCTAAAATGGGAGAAATGTCATTTTGTGGTCAAAGAGGGCATCGCGCTTGGTCATAGAATTTCGAATAAGGGAATTGAAGTGGATAAAGCAAAAATTGAGGTGATAGAAAAATTGCCACCACCAATCTTGACACAAGGTATCAGAAGTTTCTTAGACCATACCAGATTTTATCGTCTTTTTATGAAGGATTTCTCCAAGATCTCACAAACCTTATGTAAATTGCTAGAAAAAGATGCTAAGTTATTATTTGATGATGTATGCATGTGCGCCTTTGAAGAATTGAAAATAAGGCTAACCATAACACCCATTATTGTATCTTTAGATTGGTCACAACCATTTGATATAATGTGTGATGCAAGTAGAGTGGCACTCAGCGTGGTGTTAGGGCAATGAAGAGAGAGGTTTACACCCAATATGTTATGCTAGCAAAGCACTAAATGTGGCTTAAAAGAATTACACTATGACTGAGCAAGAATTACTTGCATTAGTGTTTTCCTTTGAAAAATTCCATTCATACTTGTTGAGAGCTAAAGTGATTGTGCACACAGACCATGCAACGCTCAAATATCTGATTGCAAAGAAGGATGCAAAGCCAAGATTCATTAGGTGGGTACTTTTCATGCAAGAATTCAATTTTGACGTGATTGATAGAGAAGGGTTAGAAAACTAGGCAGCTGATTACTTTTCTAGATTGGAAGATGAGACTACGGAGAAATTTGATGATTGGCTGGACGTAATGACTCATTCCCTGATGAAAGAGTTCTTGCAGCATCACGTGATCTTATACCTCTGTTTGCAGACTATGCTAACTATTTGGTGAGTGATATAGTACCTCCTGATTTAAACACCCATCAACGTTACAAGTTTATGCATGATGTAAAGAAGTTCTTTTGGGATAAGCCATATTTATTTCGTATTTGTGCTGATGGGATCATCCACAGATGTGTACCAGAAGTAGAGATGATGAGCATTCTTGAAGCATGTCACTCTTTATTGGAGGGTGTCCATCATAGTGGAGCTCGAACTGCTTACAAGGTGTTGCAATGTGGTTACTATTGGCTATCTATTCATCAAGACGCATATGACTGTGTGAAGTCATGTGATAGATGTCAAAGGGAGGGCGGAGTTTTGTGAAGGCATGAGCTTTCCCTAAATCCTATTTTGGTCATCAAACTGTTTGATGTTTGGGGCATTGATTTTATGGGACCATTTCTTAGCTCACATGGTAACAAGTATATTTTGGTTACAGTGGATTATGTATCCAAGTGGGTAGAGGTCGTAGCTTTATTGAATAATGAGGGTAAGAGTGTTACAGGATTTCTTCAAAAAAGTAGTTTTTCCAAGTTTGGTATGCCTCAAGCAATTATTAGTGATGGAGTTTCTCATTTCTGCAATCGAATGTTTAAAGCTGTCATGCCCAAAGACCCATTAAGGCAGACTGACACCCATTGCCAATATGGCATGGAAGAACGAACCTGTATCTATGAGCATTCTATACATATTTTAGGAGATTTCTATATTTAACATACCCTTAAGAAAATAAACAATAATAATAAGCCAAAAGAAAATGCATATGGCTAGCCGTTGGGGACACGATGTCTAAGGTATGAGACATGAAACAAACTTTAATTTACATAATCTACAAAGCTTATAGATAAGGAAGAGTATCTGATAAGGGTTGGGACAGGACTTGCCTCGGCTAACTATACAATACAAAAAAATATAAGCTCTAGACATATAAAGCTCCGAATCAACCTGGAGCTTGGTAACAATAGCTGGATATCCTATACTCCTACTGGGGAGATCTACTAGCACCTGTGCCTGTAGCATGAAATGCAGGTCCCCCGTAAGTGGCATTCGTTAGTATGAGATAATGTACTGAATATGTACGGCAGAAAATACTGTATATAAAGTAAAACTCAAATGAAACTATGCACAAGTGTAGGATGAGAGACCACCCTTAGTCATATTGTGGGATCATGTACTTTATGTTCTTTTTATTACTTTACCTTTACTATATTATCTTTGCACAATAAGTAATACAAATGACCAGCTGATTAGTGGTAAATATATATCGGGATCAGCCCTGGCTAGGCTTTTCCTTTAACCCCTTGGGCTACCCCCCATGATAGGATTGACCCTGGCTAGATGATTCTTCCACCCCTCGAGTTACCACCCATCAATAAGCAATATACTTTACTTAATATTTCAATTACCTCTGAGATGATTCTTTTGGTGGTCGTAATATTGGACCTGTAGGACTATAGATACAAAATATGATATGTAAATAATCACAAAAGACAACACCATAATGAAAGGAGTAGATTACACAAATAATGAAATGCATAGGAGGTAGAACAACACATGAACTTTATTTAGTAAAATGAACTCGTGTATCTTGGTATCCAAGTATGTATATAGATTTGAAGATGACTATGTATGGGAGAATATGAATATGTGAAAGAGTTAAGACATGGTTAATAGTTGTGTCGGAGTTGGTAAGTGCCTTTATGTGCTAAGAAAGAATCTAGGTTTCATGCCAAGTAATACGAAATCAAGTAGCCTTATATACCTCGTTGTATGACCTCTTACTACCTTGGAGTGACCTCTTCTTCCCCCAAATATTTATCTATAATATATTAGGTAATAAGACTAGTATTAGTAGCAAATAAACACTTCTTGGCAGCCCAATATCATAAAAACTAACACCCGAGCAACAAGCTTATAATTATCAACCCAAAGGCATTCCTTTAACCTTTTTACTATAATCGTATTTTCTAACAACCATTCTTATATATATGTCATATACTTCTTGTTTTAGACCCTTAATAGTCTTACAACTATTCATAGGGTACAAGACATAACAATTCTGCACAACACACAAATAGGCAGCATCACATTCGTATTCTCGCTACATTTCGATGTCAACAATCCCAAACTTATTTCAACTTTACCCAAGCTGTATCTAAAGTTTTTAAACATAAAACTATTCTTACAATAGTCCACCAATAGTACCAAATTAGGTAAAGGTCGTGAAACAACAATTTTCAATTATCAACTTACAAGTTTCTTTTAAGAGTACAATTAAGATATCGTACAATAAGTCATCTTTGCGGACTGTAATAGTGGTGAAGTAGCCTGGTTACATTACTATCAAACCAAACTTTGTTAAAAAAATAAGTCTTACTTCATAATACAGCCAACCAAGAAGAGAAAAGCCTCTTAATTAACAAGAAATGTGTACAACATCGTTAGGATACATGCTGTCCAAAATTTTTAGCACATGTATAATTAGCTTATTTCTCTGTTTTTTATAAACAAACCTTACTAAGTGTATAAGTAGATTCATTTACCTTTAAACTCAAGGTTTAGAGATCTTTAGGAATCCTTGTAAGGTTATGACGCCTGTTTTTCACACTTTGAAAGAGAGCAAAGAATAACCAAGAAAAGCAGATATTTTTTGTCCAAGTTAAAATGACATTAGGGGGCTATCTTCATCCCTTTTTAAAAGACCTATTGAACGAATTACTTTTGATTTATTAGCCTTAATATATTAAGTTGGTGATGCAACTTCTTTCTCCTTTCACTTGGGCCTTAAGGGGCTCCAAATGGATAGGCCTTTGCTGCCCATTTTTCCCCTTTCTCTTAGTTAGTTTGGCCCAATTCACCAAGTGAGTCTTGTTGTACTTGGGTCCTTTCTCTATTATTCTTGGGATAAAAATATAGTCCATTTGTGACGCTAAAACATGGGCTAAAGTTACACCCTTAACACAGACTTTATTCATAATTGAACTTAAACAAATTTGATATCGGGCTTCCTCTCTGTTTAGCTAGCAGTTTTAAGCTAAGCAAGTAGGTGAATCACCTGCTAGCTTCTTGAGTCCTATAGGCACCTCAATTCTCTCACTTTGTTTAGAGCTGTAATCTCCTCAATTTGCATAAAACTTGTATGCAATTAATCCTCTTAAATGTTAGACGCACATATCACCCTCTAACATGAGATTCAAGCACTTCTTAAAATGGGTGCTAGTTTGACCAAACCATATCATGTTTTATTAGCATAGTACTAGTATTGTAAGATGTGGGGTATTACAAAATCCCTCTTTGAAACATATGGTGTGAAGCACCGTGTGGCAACCTCGTATCATCCCTAAACTAGTGGGCAAGTGGAAGTATCGAATAGGAAAATAAAGCAAATCTTATCTAGAACGGTGAATATACATCATATTGATTGGTCAAGGAGGTTAGATGATGCTTTATAGGCCTATCAGACTGCCTTCAAAACTCTCATCTGAATGTCTCCTTATCAACTGGTGTTTGGAAAGGCCTGCCACTTGCCGGTTGAACTTGAACACAAAGCATTATGGGCATTGAATCTAGATTGGCATGAAGCTGCAACCTCAATTTTAATGCAAGTAAATGAACTTGATGAGTTTAGACTGCGAGCCTATGTGAGCTCTGCTTTGTACAAACAACGAATGAAGGTTTAGTATATCGTAGAATTAAAGATTGCCAGTTTGCTTTGGGAGACATGGTATTGCTTTACAACTCAAGAAAAAGGTGGTTTCATGGAAAACTCAAATCTAAATGGATGGGGCCATTCTGAGTTATATGCATTTTTAGCCATAGTGCTATCAAGTTAGCGAGTAGGGATGGTAGATCTTTCAAAGTAAATAGACAAATGGTAAAAAGGTATATAGGTGACACGACAGATTATAGTGGAAGATTGGAACCTTGAAGAGGAATGAATGTAAAAATTTCTTGTCATGTCCTAGGAGGAAATCCAAGGTACACCCCTTGCATCTTTTTCTATTTGTCTGCACTTTGAGGAAAAAGTTTCATCTTTTGGTGGGATGGTGGAAGTTATGAATTAAGGTGAAGTGTGAGTAGCCTCAAGTCCATAACTTCCCCTACTTTTGATCCCAAGGTTTTCTTGCCATGCTTCCTTTTCCTTATGGATGTTAAATTTTTTGTTGAACTGGCATGTCTTAGGAAGTATAGATAAATTGTAAATGCATAGAAAAATATCTTTTGGCATATATATAGTTCTTAGATTTTCTTCAAACTTCTAATGCAAAATTGGGTACCCCTCAAATTTTTAAGGTTGTGATTATTAATGCATTCATATATTTTTAGATTATATGGCAATGTTTGTTCTGATATTGTGAAGCTAAGCTAAGACTGAAATCATAACCTGTGAGTCTATAGTTGATTGTGGATGCAAATGCCATATTTGTGTGAGATTACTTTGATGCATTCGTGCATCATTGTATGGAATCAGAACTTGCCCTAGTACTCTAAGATTGGTTTGGTGAATTGGTTGATTTCAAAGTGATCTTAGGCCTTTGTTCTGATAGTAAGCCAACTTTTTCCTAAATGACCTACCAAATAAACTAGTGAATCCCTTGTTCCAAATGTTTGAGCTTCTCAGGCACTCATATTTTTTTTCTTGACACCTTGCTCACCTCATTTGATGAAATACCTTGATATTGGCGCTGATCTATCCTTGAGCATGTGAACCTTGATTGAGGCTAAAAATCTAAGTTGAGGGTGGCTACATTGATGGCCCTGGTTTGAGACATAAGCATTGTGTACTTCACTTTAGTCTAAAAGCCTAAGTTTCAGTTGGCCCTTATTATCATAAAGTAACAAAAATGAGGTAGTTAGTTGAGGTGACAAAGAAAGAAAATGAAATCATGAGTCGGGTGAAGAAAAAGAAAGAAAAGAGTGCCTTAACTTGAAAAAATTAGCAAAAATGAGTTCAAAATAAAGGCACAACTAAAAAGTGGAAGAATAATCCCGGGAAAAGTTTGAAAGGGGGAAATAAGGGAGGAGTTGGTGAAAAGGTTGGAGTATGAAAGTACAAATTGTTGGTAAACACGGTTCAAGGATAAGGTTTAGTCACTAATTGCCAGAAATACCATACCAAAGCCCCGGAGCCCATGTTACAACCCAATAAGTCCTAAAGTGATCCTAATTCACTTTTGAACTAAACCGAAAAATGAGTATAGGGGAAAGCTTATGGTGTTAGTCATTGTGCATGAATTTCAATTGTGAGAGTGAGAATGCTTCCTCAGTCCCTGATTCTTCCTTAGTCCTTGATTTCTGAATATGCTTGAGTGAGTATGAGGGACTTCTTTCTGGTGAGGGTATTTGCACTACTTGATTAGCATATGACTATGCTAGTAATTGTTTAAGGTTGATGCTCCTTAAGCTTATCATGGTTGGATTACCAAGTATCTCATTATGTTCCTTTTTGCTAAATAATTTTACAATCTTGTTTTGAAAATGGTAGTTGGGTACCTGAATCAAAGAATTTGATATGTATACCATTCGTCCAGTTGCTATGTATTTCTATTTGTTTGTATAGTTTGAGTTATCGCTTGAGGACAAGCAATAATTCTAAGTTAAGGGTGTTGATGTTCTGTCAAATTACAACACATTTGGTACCTAAAACAAGGGATTCTATGAGTTCTAAAAATGACTTTTTAGTGTTTTTATGTGTTTTGTGTTAATCTTGCAGAAAAGTTAGGTTGGCATGATTTTGAAGAAAAGTTGCAGATTTTGCTGAAGTATAGGCCATATGAGCCCACCTACGAGTCATAGCTCACACTACGAGTCATAGGGTGGTGTCATAATGGAATCAAAGACCAAAAGTTCAGGAATCTGCCAAGTGGAGGTCACTAATATGAGCCCAGCCTATGAGTCGTAAGACACACTATGACTCATATAGGTGGACCCTAGCAAGAATTAGAGAACTAAAATGTTGGACCAAAAAACTGAAGACAAAGACTATAAGACCAATATATGAGTCATAGCTCAAGCAAAGACTCATACCTATCAATCATACCAGTTCAGTCTAAAATGCCAAGATCCTGATACGAGACCCTAACTATGACTGGTAGACCATCTTATGAGTCATAATTGCAAAATTTATCGGATGCCAGCTGTCTTTTCTATATAAATTTTAGGGTTATTTTATATATACTATAAATAGTTTAAGTTAGGTTATTTTGCTTGAGTTCAACCAGAGACATTTATCCAAGTTGTTTTTGAAACTTTTCTTAGGTTCTAGAGTAGTTTATTTATTCCTTCTTCAAAGACTCCTTTTGGGAAATTGCAAACCTTTCTTTGTATGCATTGTGGATCAATCAAGCTTGTGGGTTTGAAACTTGTGGCGCTTATTTCCTTCATTTTTATTGGTGATATTCTCAACTATGTCTCTTATTTGCATTTTTGTGTGTTTTTCTTTAGCCATTAGTAGCTAAACACCCATAACTTATGGTTGTGGGAACCATGGGTAGCTGACTTGAAATGACCTAGGTTTTGTGCATGTTTATGATTGGGGTTTTGTATATATTGTTTATTTTACTTCATTATTAATGTTGTTTGGCAGTGGCCAACACCAAACCCTCCCTACTATCACTATCCCGACCAAGGTAGTGATGAATAGGAAAAGAAAAGTAGATGACAAGATTTGGTTGATATGTTCCCATCTAATCGACCAAACTTAACCAAGGGGAGGTTGACTGGGACAATATGTAATGGTTAGTTGGCATGCCACGATAGCCGACTAAGCACTATGGTGAAATTTGACCTTCACCTTCACAAAAGGGCTAGAAGAACCTAAGTTACCATTTTGCATACGATTCACCAATCATAGTTATGTTAGCTATGTAATTGAGTCAACGAACCATGGGGAACACAATTCCTAAGTTGTTTCCAAAATTGAGCAGTTTCCCGTAATCTAGTTAGCATTTATTTTATGTTGTTTTGAATCGTAAGCAACCCCCTCTTTTTAGAAATTATAGTTATAGATACTAGAAATGATTAGTAGTAAAATCTTTTAGTCAAGCTTTGTATTCCCTGTGGGTTCGACCTTAACCTCGATTAGGTTAAGTACTGATAGCAACTGCCTTCTTATTGGAGTATGACCATCAATCAGGTGAGGGATTTTACTAGGATGAATCCATTGTAGTTCTATGGGTCTAAAGTGGATGAGGATCCCCAAGAATTCATCGATGAAATGTATAAGGTGTTATCTATTATGGGAATTAATTCAAAGGAAAGAATGAAGTGCGTGGCCAACAAACTCAAAGGGGTGGTACGAATTTGGTTTACTTAATAGAAGATAGAGAAGGGAATAGTGATGATATCCCTTAGGAGGAGTTCAAAGAGGTATTTTTCAGCTGGTTCTTTCCTATTGAGCTAAGGGAAGTGAAGATGATGGAATTTATGAATCTAAAGTAAGGGTCTATGAGTGTGAGAGAGTAAGCCCTCAAGTTCAAGAAACTCTCCAAGTATGCCCCATAACGGGTTGCCAAGCCAAGTTCGAGGATGAACAAATTTGTGTCGAGTGTATTCGACTTGGTTAATATAAGGAGTGTCGCACCACCATGCTAGTAAGGGACATGGATTTGTCTCAGCTCATGACATATGCTGAGCAACTACAAGGGGAGAAGCTTAGAAAGAGAAGGCTTGGTGAGTCCAAGAGGGCTTGATTTGAAGGTGGGTTTCAAGGCTCTAAGGGTGGCCGATTTCCTCAAGGCCACAAGTTCCAAGACCGAAGGTCATCCAATGCTTCCAATAAGAGGTTTGACAATGATAGGATGCCTAATTAAAGGTTGAGGTGGTAATAGAGGAATGGTAAAGCCTAGATTTCCAAAGTGTGAAAGGAATCATAGTGGTCCTTGTTTGAGAAATACAAATTCTTGCTTTGTTCATTATGAGATGGGTCACAAAGTTATTGATTGACCTCATGCACAAAACAAAGGCAGATATGGTCATCCATAAGGCCAAGGTACATATATAGGACAAAGAGGAAGTGCAGGTCAATAAGGAGGTGCTCCAAGGCAAAATAGATTCTATGCTCTTCAAGGGAGACAAAGAGTTGATGAGATGCCCGATGTTATTATCAGTATCTTAAAGGTTTTTTATTTTGATGTGTATGCATTGATAGACCCAGGTGCCATTCTTTCTTTTATTACTCCTTTGGTTGCCAAAATGCTTCATGTAGTCTCGAATTTTTGTTTTAACCTTATGAAGTGTTTATCACCATTGGTGACTTTATTGTTGCTAAAAGAGTCTATAAAAATTGCCCCGTGTCCATTTTGCAAAAAATATTGCCTTGTGATTTTGTTGAATTTGATATGGTGAATTTTGATGTCATTCTTGGGATGGATTGGTTGCATGAAAATTATGCTTTTATTGTTTGTAGAGCCAGTAGGGTTAAATTCCAACCTAATGAGCCTATCCTTGAGTGGGAGAGTTGTGATATGGTGGTCAAGGTAGATTCATTTCTTGTCTTAAAACCCAAAAGTTGATTTCTAAGGGTTTTTTCTATCATCTTATGAGGGTTAGAGATGTTGAGTCCAAAGTCTTTTCTATTGAGTCAGTTCTGGTGGTTAATGAGTTTATTGATGTCTTTCCCGATGTTCCTCCTAAAAGGGAAAGAGATTTTTGTATAGACTTCCTTCGCGATACTTAATCATTTTTATTTCCCCTTACTATATGGAGTCGACAGAGTTGAAGGAGTTGAAGGAGCAATTGAGGGATTTGTCACAGAAGGGTTTTGTAAGTCCTAGTAAGTCACCTTGGGATGCACTAATATTATTTGTGAAGAAGAAGGAAGGTTCTCTTAGAATGTGCATTGATTACCGATAATTTAATAGAATCACCATAAAAAATAAGTACCCTCTACTAAGAATTGATGACCTTTTCGATCAACTTTAAGGGGATAGTCACTTTTCTAAGATTGATCTTTAGTCCGGGTATCACCAAGTAAAAGTGAGGGAGTGTGACAATCCCAAGATGGCATTCTGGACTAGGTTTGGGCACTTTGAGTTTTTGGTTCTGTCCTTTGGGTTGACTAATATACTGGTTATATTTGTGGATCTCATAAACAGGGTCTTTAAAC
>JAOTQJ010145012.1:0-35139 GCA_025642045.1 Solanum sejunctum | reverse complement strand
ATCAGGAGCAAATCGTTTGGTATATACTTGTACACGTACTTTTTGTATTTTGCATTTGTACATGTTTGAGGGTATGACGGGTCCCTGTCCCATCCTTTGATTCGGTTGTGTGTCTAGAGATCTGTGGATACATGTGGGTGTGGGAACTATGTTATTATAATTTTGTTTGTATGAAATGTTTGTTGGGCGGTTCTGCCGCAGCGGTGACCTTGTCGGCCCGCATATATATGTATATATATTGATATAGTGATGTTTGCCATTGTTGGGTTCGCTGTTTGAAGGTGAGGCTAGTCAGTCAAACAGAGAAAACTCTGTCGAAATTTTGAGAAATTTCCTATCTATTATGAATAAAGATTCGGGTTAATATATGTTTGGGTTGCCAATCGGCACTAATCACGGCCTTGGGGTTGGGTCGTGACAAGGGGACTCAATTCTCACTTTTGATTGTGATGGTCTCACAATTAACTTGTCTTGATAACAAGCAATACAAGAAAATTCATCATTTAAAAGAATCTTCATATCTTCAATGGATGACCATTTGAATTTCCTATAATCTATCTCATCATTATGATTCCAAGGTGTCCATGACGATTGTGCCAAAGTGCAAAAGTATTGAAATCAGTAAACTTCTGATTTACTATAGAATGTGATTCAACTGCACTAATCATTGTCCAATACAACCCAAAAGATAATGCTAGAAATTTTTCTATAACACATATCTGCCCAGTGATATTTTTTATTATAACAAGATATTCAAGATCCACTTCATCAATTGTCTTAATATGATAACCATTTTCACGAATATCTTTAAAACCCAACAAACTTCTCTGAGATTTAGGAGAGAACATAGAATATTTTATTATGAGTTTAGTTCCTTTGGACAAAATTATAATAGCTTTCCCAAAGCCCTCAATCAAAGTTGCACTACCAGAAATTGTAGTAACATTTATACTGTCCATACTTAAATGAGAAAAATATTTTTCATTTTTTAATATCATGTGCGTTGTGCCAGAATCAATCAAGTAAATATCTTCATAATTAGATAACTTGCTTTGAGAATTATCAACATCTTAAAAAGAATAAAATAAAATATCTATTATATTTTTCTTTCTCAAGAAGACCTAATTGGTCATCATAGGACATTTTAGATAGTAGTATATGTAAAGTAAATATTAATAATTAATATAGGCCTTACTTAGTCTACATTTATGACTTAGTTTTTTCTGCAATTTAAAAAATATAGATAGTCAAAATTTTACCTACAATATATTTAAATAACATGCAACTTTAGTCAAAGATTTCATCTACTACTTTATACCAATATATTCAAACAATAATTTACTACAATAATTTGGGTAGTCAACTAGTTTACTATGTGTACTTATCACTTTTTCATCTTATTTTAATAAGTTTATTCTATTTAATTTTTTTAAAACAATTTGCCGTGTGCACAAAATAAGTATGATAATTAGATTTAAAATTATCTTGTAAAAAATGGTTCACTTTGTTATTATTTTATTTGAACCAATAAATTAAAAATTAATATTTTTAGAAATATTACTAAAGAGACTTAATGACCATACACAAATAAGTTTAAAAATATTTATATTACTATTACTATTTTTTTATATCGTAATTAGTACAAACACAATAAATATTAATAATATCACCATTCACAAATATTAAACAGCATTATTATATTCTTCCATATTCACGGAGCAATCACCAATCAAGTGATTTATCTTTCCTTCAGTGTGGTCAAAGAAATCGGCCACACCCAAGTGTGTCAAATCAATACGATTTTCGGCTATAAAATTAGCTTCAGGATTTTTTATCCCTCTTTCTTAGTGATGTTTGATAAAGCTCAACCAAGTGTTTGGGAGTCCGACAATCACATGCATAATAATTTCTTCCACCATATAAAAAACAGTTTGTTCTAATTGTTTCACATTTCACATCTATTTCTTTTTTCTTTCTATATTGATATTTCTTTGGTGAATAATTAACTCCAGGGAAAAAATTTTGTTCTTGCTCATAATTACAGTCATGACCACATCCACGTCCGCGACTAGGACCACGACCTCTTCCACTCCTAGCATAGTAGGCGTACACCTCATTCATTTCAGGAAATGTTGCCGATCCAGTAGGTTAATTCTCATAATTTTTCATCAACAAATCATTATTTTGTTGAACCACGAGAAGATGAGAAATCAATTCACAGTACTTCTTGAAGATGTTTGATCGATATTGCTATTGTAGTAGCATATTCGAGGCATGAAATGTAGAGAATATTTTTTCAGCATATCAACATCACTAATGGTATCTCCATATCGTTTCAATTGAGAAGTAATTCTAAACATGACAGAATTGTACTCATGAATAGACTTAAATTTGTGTAGCCTTAAATGCATCCAATCATATTGTGCCTTTGAATGTATTACTGTCTTCAAGTGGTTATATTTTTCTTTCAAGTTATTCCACAAAACAAGTGGATCCTTGACAGTGAGATATTAAACTTTTAAAATTTCGTCAATGTGATGATGCAAGAATATCATTTCTTAGCATAGTCTTGTTTTGATGCTTTATTATTATTTTTAATGGTGACTCCGAGACCCATTTCATCCAAATGGGTTTCAGCATCTAGTACCTACGAAAGATAGTTCTTGCCCAAGTTGAAGGGCAACAAATTCAAGTTTAGTAAGATTAGCTATAGGGAATATAAGTAAAATAATAAACCTTAGCCTTCAGTTTTAGCCTTCAAATTTGAGACGGTAGAGTCTCATACTGATAACGTGTTATAAAATTAAGATAAAATACAAAATTATATAAAAGAACAAAGGAAGAGAGAGTAATAATTCTTCTTTGATGATCTTTCTTGGTATTAATTAATATGAAAAGTAATGCCTATTTATAGGCACAAATTTGGTAAGATAAGTACTAAGGTAAGTATTAACATACCATTGTTTTCAACATTGTACTACTAATAGATAATTATGAACATACAATATTTTCAACATTATATATCTGGTACGTAAGATATGTACATGGACATTCATATATTTTCAACAATTATGCATTTTTTAGCTTATTAATATAAACAAAGTGTTCCTCCTGATTCCATGAAAGAATAGACTCCACATTGAACTTGCATTAAGAATAAATCAAAAGGGGCAAGGGGCAAGCTCGGTATACTAAAGCTCCCACTATACGCTCTAAAGAATAGATTCACTTGTTATGTTATAGAATATTCAATAATTATGTATTGCAACCCCCTCCCTCCTTCGCCCTCCCCCCTTCCCCCTCCCTCCAGGAGGTGATCTAGCAGTTGAAGTACAACCATAGGATCCAAGGTTGAATGTAGCAGAGATGGATGGGTATGGGTGTGTAATCAGATGGACAAAGAAGTTGTGCCATTCCAATATAAAAGTAATGTATAAATACAATAGATTGTGTGCTAACTTAGGAAAGAAATAAAGATGATTCCTATAAATCTACTACCTAAATAAGGCTATGTACATTACTAAGAATTAAGTCTATATTCATTCTATAACACTCCCCTTCAAGTTGGAGTATTGATATTGATCATGCCCTAGTTGCTATAGAAGTAATCAACTCGAGTTCCATGCAATGCTTTCATGAGCAAATCAGCCAATTGCTCTTCTGTCTTCATATACCCAGTGGAATCTCCTGAATTTTCTCATAAACAAAATGACAATCAACCTCAATATGTTTAGTTCTTTCATAATATACTAGATTTGAGGCGATATGAAGAGCAACTTGATTATCACACCAAAGTTTTGCTGGTGTATAATGCTTTAGGCCAATTTTTGTTAAAAGATGGTATATCCTCATGATCTCATATGTAGACTATGACATAGTTTTGTATTCATCTTCTGCACTAGATCGAGATACAACACTTTGCTTCTTACTCCTCAATGAAACTAGGTTCGCTTCAACAAAGACACAATAGCCTATAGTTGATCTCATATCAATCTTGGATCCAACATAGTCTGCATCTGTAAAGCACTCAATATGGGTATGACCATGATTGCTATACAATCTGTAAAGTGCAGGGGAACCTTTCAAGTAACATAAAATCTGTGTCAAAGCTTCCCAATGTTTAATCATAGATGCAGATATGAGTTGGCTAACCACACTTACCGTGAAAATAATATCCAGACGAGTCACAGTAAGGTAGTTTAATTTTCCAACTAGCCTTCTGTATTTCTCTGGATTAACAAAAGGATCAATATCATCTTTCATAAGGTGTTTGTTGGGAACCATTGGAGTACTACAAGGTTTTTCTGCCAACATTCCGATGTCTGCAAGTAGGTCAAGAATATACTTTCTCTGACATAGAAAAGTTTCCTTCTTGCTTGCTTTTTACTTCTTCTTCCAAAATGTATCTTACCTATCTTAAGTCTTTAGTATAAAACCTAGTATACAGGAAAGACATAAGGGTAGATATCCAAGTATAATTACTTCCTATAATGACAATGTCATCAACATACACAACAAGAAGGGTAGTGCCAATTGCTAATTGCTAATAGAAAACTGAGTGTTCATATTTGCTCATTTCAACCCAAACTCTTGAACTATCTCACTAAATTTGCCAAATTAAGCTCGAGGATTTTTCTTCAAGCTATACAAGGACTTTTTCAAAAGACAAACTTTTCCATACCCCCCCTGAGCAACAAAACCAGGTGGTTGCTCCATATATACTTTCTCTTGAAGATCACCATGAAGAAAAACACTCTTGATATCCAACTGATGTAAAGGCCAATTATTTGAAGAAGCTACAGAAATGAATAAGCAAACATAAGTGAGTTTAGTAACCAAAGAAAAGGTGTTTGAATAATCCACTCCATATGTCTGAGCATACCTTTTAACGAGAAGCCTGGCCTTGAGTTTTTCCACAGAACCATCTAGATTATCTTTAACCATGAATACCTACTTACATCCCACTGGTTTCTTTCCATTGGGTAAATCCACCAAATTCCATATAGGATTTTCCTCTAAGGCATGGATTTCCTCAAGCATCACATCCGACCATCTAGGATGATTTAAAGCCACTCTCACTATTTTAGGTGTAGAAACATAATCTAGAGAAATAATCAAGAATCTAAACGCAGAGGATAAGTGGTCATAGGAAACAAAACTAGCAATGGAATATGTAGATTTACAACTCCGAGTACCTTTGAGAAGCGTAATAGGGAGATCAAGATCTGATTGTGAAGTAATTGGATATAGACATGTATCCTCGATCTCTTGCCTCCTAGAGCAAACATGAACAATTGTTGTTTTACTAGAGTTGTTGAGGGCACAATAGTTGATTCCTGCCCAGTAGAAAAATTAGAGATGGGAGAGTTATATCATCAAATTATTTTGTCGTAGAATGAGCAACCTAATAGACCAACCACTTATCTTCCTCCCCTTGACTTGTAGAAATGGGAAATGCATAGAAAAATGATATAGTCTCTGAAAATACCACATCAGTTGACATAAGATATCTGCTAAGTTCTACAAAATAACATCAACATCCTTTCTGAAGGCGATAATATCCTAGAAAAACACACTTTAATGCCCTAGGATCCAACTTAGAAACATATGGCCTAACATCTCGAACATAATATGTGCTTCAAACACATTAGGTTCTACCAAAAATAGTGACATGTTTGGAAAGAGAAATTTGTAAGGCATACTACCAACAAGCATAGTAAATAGCATTCGATTTATTAGAAAATAAGCCGTAGAGACCGCATCGACTCAAAAATTCTTAGGAACCTTCATTTTAAAATAAAAGTGCCCGAGCTGTCTCAAGTAGGTGCCTATTCTTCCTATCAGCAACTGCATTTTGAGAGGGTGTATCAACATAAGAAGAGTAGTGGAGAATGCCATTTTGTCTCATGTATGACTAAAATGATTCTGACATATATTCTTTAGCATTGTCACTCCTTAATATATGTACTAAAGCATTGAATTGAGTTTTAACTTTAGTACAAAAAGCACAAAAATGGTTAAACACTTCTGAGCTGCTCTGTATAATGTATCCAGGTCATCTAAGAGAAATCATCCACAAAAGTGACAAAATACTTATGCCCAGTTTTGGAGACAATAGGACATGGTCATCAAATATCAGAATGAACTAATTCAAAAGCTGACTTAGCTCGCTTATTAATCTTAGACCATTGAGGTGCAATGATGTTTTGCAAATCGATATGACTCATATTCCAATGATGGAATATTCTGAAATTGAGGACAAAATTTCTTCAACAAGGGTAAAGAAGGATGCCCCAATCGATAATGTGCTTCAAATGGGGACACCATATTAGAGCAGGAAAGAATTCGAGGCTCCCAATCATGAAGGATATAGAGATCATCCGATACATATCCTTTATCCATAATTTGATTTGTCGTAAGATCACAAAAAAAAACAATGATCCAGAAAGAATGAGATATAATAATTCAGATCTCTAGTAACTTTGCTTACAAAATTAAATTAAAAGCCAACTTTGGTAAACTTAACACTGATGATAGGGTATCATAGAAGGTTGCTTTAGTACTCCCAGATCCAACAATATTGCGAGTTGAACCATCAACTACAGTAGCTAGAGATGGTGCATTATGTGGTTGAAAGCTAGAAAAAATATTAGAGTTAGTGGTCATATAATTTGTGGCACCTGTGTTAATCACCTATTTATTTGAAGAAATAAAAAGGCATGTCTTGTCTAACTCCAATAATGCACTCAATGACGTGAGTCCCATTAGAGATCATTTTTTGTTGAGCAAATTTCTCCACAGGTAGCCTAATCATAGAGGCGCCAAGTCAATATTTAGCAAACCTTCAACATCACAACTTGAAATAATTAAAAGAATTTCCAATAGATTGTGTAATCTAGAGTCAGGGATGAGAATTAGTAAACTAACAAAGAACAACAAAGAAATCAGGGATGACCACGACAAGCAACCCACTGATCCAACAACAATAAGTAGCCATAGAAGCACAAAAGATGAATACCAAATTGAATTTGCAGGAGTGAAACTGATAAGGTGACACCAAAAGTGAAACACACGATCAATTCTGCTTAGTCACGTGCTAGAGCGTGAGAGATTGGGTTGGCGCATTTAACACACTAGCTACCCACCCTAAAGCTAATGAAAGTTCTCCCAACTGAAAATACTATTTTACTTCCTTCTACGATAGTGGAGAGACAAAACAGTCACTTCGTAGATGTGACCCAAATGATGAGTTCAAATCACGAGGGAAGAGCTCTCAATTCCCAATTTTTGAATATGAATCAAGCCTATAGGCTCTGATACTATGTAATCAGATGGACGAAGAAGTTATGTCATTTAAATAGAAAAGCAAAGTATAAATACAATAGATTGTATGCTAACTTAGGAAAGAAATAAACATAGGAAAGAAACAAAGATGATTCCTACAAATCTACTACCTAAATAAGGCTATGTACATTACTAGGAATTAAGTCTATATTCATTCTATAACAACTCCTTCCCATTAATTTATATTTGGTGGGTAGTGTTAAGCTATACCTGCATAGGAGGTAATAGATAAGCAATGCTAGTAGAGTAGTCAGTTTATTTGCAAGTTGGCTTGTACACCATTTGACATAAAATGATAAAGTGAGAATAATCATATACTCCCTCCATTTTAATTTATTTGTCTTAGTTTCACTCTACACGAAGTTAAAAAAAATAAAGAAGAATTTTGAATCTTGTGGTTTTAGATTAAAGATGTGTAATATACCAAAACCTTTTAAATCTTGTGGCCTTAATATGTTATCTAGGATGTTGGGTATAAAGTGTCACGCCCCAAGTCCCGGTAGGGCAGACCAACACCCGTTGATGATAAGGCTCGGGAGAACCAGTCTATATCTATGCACTTTCTATAAATTTTATAAAGGATTTCTATACTTAACATGCCTTTATGCAAGTAAATAGTGATACAAGCCAAAAAAAGAATGCATGTGACTAGGCCATTAGGGCCACGATGTAGAAAGTACGAGACATGACAACACTTTAATTTACATAGTTTACAAAGCCTCTAGATAAGAGAAAATATTGGACAAGGGTCGGTAAAGGCCCCACCTCAATTAACTGTACAATACAAATATATAAACTTTAGACACACATAAATCTCTGAAATAACCTGGATCTTAGTAACAATAGTTGGATGTCCTGGACTCTACTAGAGAGATCTACTAGCACCTGTACCTGCAGCACGAAATATAGGTCCCCCATAAGGGACATTAGTATGAGATAATGTACTGAGTATGTAAGGCATGAAATACTGTATATGAAGTAACAATTTCAAATGAAACTATGCACTGGTTAGAATAAGAGACCACCTTTGGATATACTTTTGAATCCTGTACTTTATGTTCTTTATATTACTTTACCTTTTATTATATAATCTGTGCATCTCATGTAATACAAATGACCAGCTGATCAATTGTTAAACTATATTGGAATCATCCCTGGCTAGGTTCTTCCTTAACCCCTCGGGCTACCACCTGCGATAGGATCGTCCCTGGCTAGGTGATTCTTCCACCCCTCGGGCTACCACCCATTAAAACAATATACTTTATCTTTCAATTACTTTTGAGATGATTCTTTTGGTGGTTAAAATATTGGTTTTTTAGGGCTGTATATATAATACATGATGTATATATAATCATACGAGAAAATATGACAATGAAGAGAGCATGTTACATACAGAATGAAATGCATATAAGGTGAAACAACTCGTGAACTTTATTTAGCAACAAGAACTCATGTAACTTGGTATTCACGCCTATATGCTGACTTGAAAGTGATAATATACGGGAGCATATGAACATGTTAAAAAAAAATATAAACATGATTAATAATTGTGTCGGAGTTGGCAACTACCTTTTATCTACCAAGGAGGACTCTATGTTTCATGCCAAATGATACAAAATCAAGTAACCTTACAGACCTCATTGTATGACCTCGTTACTACCTTAGAGTGACTGCTTTTCCCTCAAATATTAATATACAACATATTAGGCAATAAGACTAGTATTAGTAGCAACACAACATTTCTTGGAAGCCCAATATCAATAAAAAGAAACTAATATCTGGACAATAAGCTTATAACTATCGCCCCAAAGGCTTTCCTTCAATCTTGTCATTTATAATCGTATTTTCTAGAAACCATTCTTATGTACACATTATATATAACTTATTTCAGACCCTTAACATTCCTTCAACAACCCACAAAGTATAACACATAACAATTCTACATAACCTACAAATGGACAGCATAACGTCACCCCCCCTTCGCTACATTTCGACATCGACAATTCCAAAACTGTTAAAACTCTAACCAAACTATTTCAACAACATCTACACATACAAATAGTGATAATACAGTCTTAGAACATCACCCAAGAAGTCATGAAAGACGTGAGCTAATAGCCTTCCATCCAGCAGCCCACAAATTCCAACCAACATTACATTTAAGATAGCACAATAAAACTCATTATTTAAATGAAATCAAAATCAGGGCATCAATCTTAGGGTAATATCTATAACTCAAACCATGTTAATAACATAAAATTATCTTCATAATATAGCGCACAAACCATATAGGAGTCACTAAAGCAAAAAGCAAGTGTGCAATAATTTTTTGAACACATGCTGTCCAAAATTTCCAGCATAACATACTATTATATACTTCTTGATTTCCATGAAGAAACCTTGCTAAAAACACAACTATAATCACTTAGCTTTATCTTCAAAGTTGAGATCCTCCTTAAAGACCCTAAAAGATCCTTTTGGCTACTGGTCAAGGTCAAGAAACGTTGAGAGAAAACTTAGAGAGTAAAGCTGATTTCTTTTGTGTGTAAGTGGAGAATTATTGGGGGACTGTTTATAAAGTTATTTGGCTAAATTTATTTTTACCTCTTGACCAACTAATATCGCATATAATTAGACTGATTATGCAGCAGCTAGTTCCCCAAAATTGGGCCTAAATGGGCATCAAATCTGATGGACTTTGGCTGCCAATTTCCAGTTTCTTCTTAGTTGGTTTTTGGCCCAAATAGCCAAGTGGTTTGTGTTACACTTGGTCCCTTCTTACATTCTTCTTGGATTGAAAATAAGGTCCATTTATGATACTAAAATATGGGCTAAAATTACACCCTTAAAATGGATTTAATTCGTAATCGGACTTGGAAAAATCCGACATTGAGCCTCCTCTCCGTTGAGCTAGCAAATTTAAGCAAATCAAGTAGGTGACTCACCTACTAGATTATTAATTCATACAAACACCTTAATTCTTTTACTTTCTTAAGGTCTGTGATATCCTTACTTTAACACAAACCATATATACATTCGACCCTCTTAAGCATTAGACGCCCATATCGTTCATTAATACAAGATTCAAGCACTTTCAAGAATTGACGCTAATTTGACCAAAACATATCATGATTCATTCACACAGCATTAGTACATGTAAAATGTGGGGTGTTACATAAAGAATTACTAAATATAGAAATAAATATTCTTTTTAATATAGACTAGAAAGAAAAGTAAGACAAACAATTAAAATGGAGAAAGTAATAATATTCTTGATAGCTTTTTAGATCTAGGTGAGGGAGCTTGTAATCCATGATGTAACAGGGTAAAGTTGATCATTGAAGAGATTGAGAGAGAAGATGAAGCATAGCATGAGGTTTACATTTGTCTAACAGAAAATTTGTAGAATACTACAATGTAAGAACTCTGTTCTTCATCATTTTTGTCTACCTATTTCTTCTTCTCGACCTTTCCACTCTATGGCACTTCCATAGATTTGGTTAAAGGCTCATGTTACTTGATAAAACATTTGACTTTATATGTTGCATATCTAAGGTTTTGCAGCAGATCCTTGGTGGTCTTATTAAGCTTGTCAAAGATATAGAGTTGGACCATCAACATAAATATGTAAGTTTACCATTCTACTGTTGTTTATTGCTTCAACTGGCATTCTTATTCCACTGATTTGTCTAATGAACTATGGTAGACACTCACTAGTTTATTCTTTTTATAATTTGCAGATCCATTAATAGGATGAATTGCAAAACACATGGTTGTGATTGAGACCATGAGGGCAAAATTAAGGTATGACATTCCTGATTCTTTTTCTGCTTCGTTCTACTAACTGCTTCATGTTTTTTGTATTTTGGGCTTGGACAGATTTGGAAAGTTGAATAACTTCTTTTCTTCATTCGTGTGAACATTGTACGACTATTAATTTTTCAGAGAGGTTCTATTTCCTTTCTTAGATTATTGTGGGGTTGGGATTGGGTACAAAGCTTATTTCAATTATTGCTTCCTCTATCTTATTATGATGGCCTTCCAATTTCCTAATTCCGACTACTAAGTTAGTGACCTCGCACTTCAGCGGTTGAAGTCCTAGATGTAGTTTCTATGTTATTTATTGATTGATTGATTGGAAGTAACTTGTTTATCATTAGTTGGAGGGTTTGAATTTACTTAGCCAGGGGGTCCAAGGAAGTATAGTTACTTTTTATATGTCATGATCTTTTTGAACTAGCGTGTTCTATTGGTTTTCTCCTTATGTGCAAAAAGATATAATTTCTTGAGAAATCTCACATAGTAATGTGTTACTTTCAATGAGAGTATATTCTCTCTCTTTCATGTGAAACCCGTAGAAATTTATTTAGCACTAATTTGCTTGAACTCTTCACTTTTGGTGCCGCATCCGTATTGACAAGACATAGGTGTGGGTGTGGGTGTGGGTATGGGATCTGTGTCCGATTTGGTCAACCAATTTTAGGTACATTGACCAAAATTGATGGAAAAATTTTGGAAGGTTTTGATGATTTCTATAATAAATACAAAAGCTAAGGTGAAATTGAAGAAAATTAAATACCTTTTATATAGAAATTTTTCTGTGTTACACCTTTTTCTTTAATCTCCTTCCAAGATTTTCTTTAAGTTTTCCATATAATATCTCATAATATAGGTTTTATTATTCTATTTTTAGATAGGCATAATAATCAAATTTGACCCAGAACTTGGTACCAAATTGCAAGTTGGAACTTAAACTTTTAACTTGCACAAATATGACCCTCAACTTGGCAATTCTAAACAAGTAGGCACAAGGTCCAAGCTGCCTAAGCGCGTGAGGTAAAATCGCACTGACGTATTTTTTCATCCAATCCTGTGATACGACATTCATCCATGCAAGCACAACCTGTACACGTCACACCCCTACCTTACACATATTACAATTAAAAAAAATAAAATAACAATACAAAAGGGAAAAAGGCGTATTTTTCATTCTTAGAGAGAGAATGGGAGAAAAGATTGCAATCGTAGGTATAGCAAAACCTTAGGGAAAGAATAACTCAGCGTATTTTTGAAATAAGAACTCAGTTCATGGTGGATTGAGAAGTTCTGATCTGTCACTGAACAGTATTAGGAAAAGAAGTTCGAACCCTGCTGCGAATTTGCCCCTTTTCCACTTAACATAAAACTCTGATTTTCAGTATAGTTCTTAATAATTCCGACTACAAGTGATGAATTAGTGAAGATTCATCGTAGGAAATTATTAATTTTTGGATTTGTTTTTGCTGTCAACCTTCGATTTAGTCAGGTATGTTAGATTTTTTTATTTTTGAAGTTTAATTTTTGGTATACATTTTTGAAGTTTGTTGTTGTAATCTTAGTTTTTTTTCTACAAATATGGGTCATGTTATAGCTATTTTCCACAATGGTGGTCGCTTCTATAAAGGTAGGTATGTTTTGAAGTCTGAAAAATGTGTCTTCTTCATAGATAAGGATCACTTCTCTTTGACGGAATTGAAATCTTATGCAAAAGATATGGGGTATGATGAAGTTGATGAAATTTTTACTGAAGATCCTATTACCCATTGATTTATCAAGCTAGAAATTGACAACCAACTGTATAATTGTATTAAAGATTTATGCAGTGGGTCGAGTTTCAATATATTCCTGAAGCATGTGCATGTGGTAGAGGTGGGGCCTACAACTCAGTTGGCACCATTGTCTGGTCCAAATGTTAATATAGAGACAGAGGTAGTGTCTAGGATTTCTTATTTAGATGATAGTATCGATGATTTAGGCAGAATTGAACAATCTTTAGAGAAAGAAATTAGTGATTCTGATGACTATGAAGAGGATGACTTAGATGCTGTACCAGATCAAAATAATAGTGAAGTCAATGAAGAATTGAGAACTTTCTGGGAGAAACAAAGAGAACAAAAAAGAAGTGAGGCTGGAGAGAGAAGGATAAAGTCTAAGAACAAATCTGCACAAGCAGACGTTGAGCTTGGAGAGGCTGGGATAGATAAAGGTTTTGAGGCTGTTTTCACCAATAAGGCAGACAAATATAAGGTAAATTAGGAGGTAATGAAGAGTTTATTGCTTCATCAGATGAACCTAGTGAAAATAGTGATGAAACACTTAATGTTTTAGCATAAAAAGGTGTGGATCTACCTTCAAGAAGAAAAAGCAACAAATTGAGGTATGATCCTTCTTCTACCATATCTTTCTTTGAATTGGGTATGATTTTTGAGAGTGCAATTCATTTTAGAAGGACTATTGTTGATTATTCTATGCAAAATAAAATTCAATGAAATATTAAACCTAATGAACCTCATAGACTTAGGGTGAGATGTCAAGGAGACTGTAAATAGGAAGTGTTTGCTAGTTTGGATAAAGATATAGGGGATTTTTGTGTGAAAAAGTACTATCCTGTTCATACATGTTTTACAAAGAACATTAACAAATTGTACATAACAAAGTATCTGGACATGAAGTTGAGAGATCGAATAATATCTCAACCTGATATTAGAGTTTATAAGCTTCAAGAAATAATAAAAAAAGAATGGCAATTAAAGGTGGGAAGATCAATATGTTATAAGGCAAAATGGAATGTAATTTTAAAGTTTATGAGTGATTGGAAGCTTGAGTTTTCAAGACTGTTTGACTATGCTGATATTATTAAGAGTTCAAACTCGAGAACTTCTTATTGGGTGAGAACTAATAATGAAATAGTTCCTGGCAAACACTTGTTTAAATACTTCTATGTGTGCTTTGCTACATTAAAGAATGGATGGTTGGAAGGCTATAGGAAGATTATAGGCCTAGATAGTTATTTTTTGAAGGGTGCTTGCAAAGGAGAGCTATTAGTGGCTGTAGTAAGAAATGGAAATCAACAAATGTATACAATAGCTTGGGCAATGGTGGATCAAGAAACCAAACACTCTTGGAGTTAGTTTTTAAGAAATCTGATTGAAGATTTGCATCTTGGTGATGGATATGGCATAACCATCCTGTCCAATATGCAAAAGGTATTTATTTCATCTCATCTTAGTTTCAGTTTGAGTTTTGTCTAAATTCAGTACTTGCTTAAATGTTGGAACTTTTAAGCTTTTACCATGAGATATATACTTGGTATGAGAACTGGGATAGCTATAAAATTGAATCTTGAACAGTTGTGAAAGAAGCATTTTCTAGTACTAAATATTCTTGTGCCTCTGCTGAATTTTAGTCTCTGTACTTTTGTAGAGGAATTTTAGTCTGTGTACTTTTGCAGAGGGATTTTAGTATCTGTATTTTAATCATCTTTAGTTTTATGTTATATTAAGTTTTTAGTTTGGAATTGTGTAACAATGAGCGTACTTCAGATTTTGTATTTTGTCATATTGACAATGAAATTCAGATTCTGATATTTGTTGTTCATTTGTGAACATGATTGGTAGTTGATATTGGGTTCATTATCAAATGCCCTTGTTGTGTTGTTTGATCCTAAAACAAAGGAGTTCATATCAAATGCACTTGTTTGATTTATTATCAAATGTAACTTTCTGGTTTATTATCAAATGCACTTATTGATGTTTGGTTGATGCTCTTGTTTGGTTGGTTTATTATCAAATGCACTTTTCTGGTTGATGTTAGGTTCATTATCAAATGCACTTGTTGTGTTGTTTGATCGTAAAACAAAGGAGTTTATATCAAATGCACTTGTTTGGTTCATTATCAAATGCACTTTTCTAGTTTATTATAAAGGTCTTACATGCGAAGTTTGCTTCATATCATTTTGTTATCTTGTTTGAAGTTCCATATTGAAAAAGATATGAAACTGTTAAATTTTTGTAGTTTGAACTGAATTATTATACTTAAATGTGATTGTAAGTTTGAACTGAATTGTTTTGATGTGATTGTTCTGATATGAATTGTTCTGATGTGATTGTAAGTTCTAGTAGCAGATATGCTTAAATGGAGCAATAGAAAAGTTATATCTGTGTAGTTGATCCTTTGTGATAGTTGAATAGCTAATTGAAGAAATAAATGTGATAATGCAAAGTATATGTATGTATGGCATGCCATTGCTGTTACGACCATCATGAAACTAAGTGCAACATAGAGTTTTGTTTTTTTCTTGTAGGTACTTGAGTCAGCTATTGCTGAGTTACTTCCTTTTGCTGAAAGAAGAATGTTTGCAAGACACATTTGGGCAAACTAGCAAAAGAAATGGAGAGGTGAAGAGAGGAGAAAAGCATTTTGGAGGTGTGCCAAAGCTAGTTTTGAGGTAAAATTGAAAGATGAGTTTACACATTTGGAAAAGCTTGGTGATAGAATATGTGAGTCTCTGCTTGTCTATAACAAAGAATTTTGGTGTAGAGCTTTTTTTAGTGAAACATCCAAGTGTGATGTGGCAAAAAACAATATGTGTGAAACTTTTAATTCATGGATTATTGGTCCTAGGCACAGATCTGTGATTAGTGTGCTTGAAGATATTAGACACAAAATGATAGATAGGCATGGGGATGTGATTAAGTTTGCAAGTACTTAGACTGTGATATTTCACCTAATGGTAAGGCATATTTTAGAGGAAAATAAAGAAATTGGTACGAAGCTAAGGATGAATTGGAATCATGACATAGGATTTGACATACAAGAAGTACAATATAGACATACAGTTGACATGGTTAAATAGACTTGTACCTATAGGTTGTGGCAGTTGAGGGGTATTTCTTATCAACATGTTGTTTGTGCTTTGTATCACATGGGTAAAGAACCAGAAGATTATGTGGACCATTGGTAGAGAAAAGATACATTCCTGAAAGCTTATAAGTACTTCTTACAGCCTATAACCAATATGGTTATGTAGCCTGAAACCAACAACCCACCAATTAGGCCTCCTGAACTGAAGCTACTGCCTGAAAGACCAGCCAGATGTAGAAGAAAAGATAAAGATGAACCAAGAAAAATAAATAGGGGAAAGCATCAAAGAATGGGGTCAAAATGACATGTTCCAAATGCCATCAAGTTGGCATAACAAAAGAGGTTGTAAAATGGTAAGAAATAACATTTCTATCTTATTTTATGATGTTTATTTAATCTAATTTTTTTCCTTGATTAACATGCCACTCTACAACCTTCCAATCCACTCCACACCCTTCACAACTTACAGGACAACCTTCACAGCCCGTTGGACAGCTTTCACAGCCCTTAGGACAGTCTTCACAATCCATTACACACCAATCAAGCAGTCTATATTCAACTGCACAACAATCAAGCACTCAACATTCAACTTCTTTATTTTTGGAAACCTCAAATGTTATAGGAAATAAGAGGAAACCACCAATTGGTACTACAAATTCAGCAAGAACAAAAAATTTAGCAACTATGGGATTTGGTGTATACACAGATACACAATCCAGAAGACAAGTGATTAATGTAAGTATATTCTTTCATGATTCTTTTATATCTTTATTTATCTATCTTGTTAAAATATATAAGCTTATAAAAAAGAGTGATCTCAAGTGGGTCATTAAAAGATGCATCACAAACAAATGTTGACCTTGGATTCAAACCACCTGGCATGAAATGGAAAGGAAAGGATGCTATAACTGGAAAACAACTTCAACTAATGTCGCAGCGAAAAAAATTATAAATCAAATCGAAGTGAGTTCCATAACATTCCAACAGTGTTGATTATGTGTTTCATGGTGAAAAACAACACAAAAACAATGATGTTGACAAACAACTTATGTATTTTTAGTTAGTTGCACAACTTATGTATTTTTAGTTGCTTGATAAACAGCTTTGATTCCATTATGGTACTTAAACTATGTTAAGTTGATGTTTTTTGAAGTGATGTTGATCCATGTATAGCATATGTGCAAACTATTTTGTGATATATATGCTTATTAAAGTGTGATGAACTTATTCAAAAATAAAGCTAAACATTTGTTAAGTTGATTTGCATTATTTTACGAGAGATAAAAAGTAACCATCCCTCAAAAATAACTACATAACAATCAAAATAATTTCGGAAAGCAAAACAATTCAGAAAATTAATATACTAACAATTACTACATAAAGAACTCTCTATAAATCCAACATAGTATCACAATGATCAACAAAATTCGATAGTTCCTTCTTATCTTTTTCTTTCCTTCATCATGCATCTTTAGGATTTTCATCCCGAAATCGTAATTCTAGCATGTTCAATATATTTCATTTCGCACCACCTAAAAATTTACATCCAACCTGCTTATAAACAACAAAATAATCATAAAAATTAAATCTTTAATATTAAAATTTAAACAAAATACTTATTATATCATACTCGACCATCTTCACAACCAAGAAACAAATGACCTGGATTATGTGCGGACCAAGAAATCTTCATTATTGCTCCTTTTTCACAATGACAAAAAATATTTGAATCATTATTTATCAAAAAAGGTAAAAAGAAAGTATAAAAAAAATTAAAAGGCAAATACTTGTGTATTTTAAACAAAAAGAAGAAGAAGAAGAAAGTGTATTTTAATTTGAAAATAAATAGTGTATATATATATATATATGTAGTAGGGGTAAAAGGGTCAAATTGCTCTATTTTTACCATTGCAACGTTCAGAAAATCCCCACCCATGTGCCCTATTTTTATGTTAAACACACGTTGTGCCATGTCAGCAACCTGTGCCTACTTGTTCATGAATGACAAGTTGAGGGTCATATTTGTGCAAGTTGAAAGTTTAAGTTCCAACTTGCAATTTGGTGCCAAGTTCAGGGTCAAATTTGGGTATTATGCCTTTTAGATATTTTGATTATTTTTAGGCTAATCCCTGCACCCATATCCATACATGGATCCATATCCCCGAATCTGAAAAATTAGATCATGAAGGACCTGACCTCTAGATTCGCACTCGTAATGGAAACCGATATCCGAGTCCGAGTAAGTTAGGTTTAGCATAATAGGATCATCATCAATGTCAATAGATCATATATCTTGTTATTCTCTTACTAAAGAATAATATCTCTTGATTTGAGACACATACGTTAGAAATACTAATATTATGGTCTTACTATAAATTAAAAAAAGAGTAAAAGGTACTATGATTATGGTCATCAAGTATAACAACTTCCGTGATTTTCTATTGTTCGCCGAATTTCTGGAATATATTCTCCTTTTTTAGACTAATGCCTCAAAAACAATTTGTGCACTTTACAAAATTAGGTTGAAATCTCTTGAGAAAATAACTTAGTGATGTGTTAAGGTCATTGAGAGTAGTCTCTTTTTAGCGTGAAAACCACAGAAATTAATTAACATCACCAGTTTTGTAATCAAGTTTAATAGAACTTTTACATCCTGTTAGTCTGTTAAATAAAGAACACAATATCTAATATCTTGCTTCTACACTAGTGCCTTTGAAATACTAATGTCATGGTTGTCAAGTTTAACAGCTCCTGACACATGCTATTCTTCACTAGAGTTCTAGAACATATTCTCCTACTTAAGATTATACCCTGGAAACTATTCCCGCCCTTCACAAAATAAGGTAAAGAAACATGACTTAAGAGAATTTTTATTGCATTTTCGAGTCGAAGAATGTATACTCAGTTTATCATCATCCCAGGAAGTATTTGATTGAAGCGACAGAAGAAGCATCCCTTGCATATGAGAAAGCGATACACATTCTTATACTATCCTAATGTTTTTTATTTTATATTTGATCAATCATTTCAATGTTTAGTACTACATTTCCTTGATTTACTTACACTTGTTCCTTGAACTCTCACACCTCATTTGGGAGAATCGTGAAATCTTGATCTGTCAAAGACTATTTAACACTGTTCACATGTTCAGCCCTCATGGCTTTGGACTAGTGGTAAGCAGTGTTTTGGACGATGAAAGGTGACAAGGCTTTGTAGCTGATTACCTTTTTGAATTGAGACACCAATTTATAACAAAATTTTAAAGTATTTAATTGCATATATAAATATCCAAAATCTCAATAGCAATAACATATATTAGCAAATAATTCAATCCAAAAAGGCAAAAACTAATAACAAATACTAAAAGTATGTCATAATTCTATCCAATGGCCTTCCTTTTGCTATGATCAGCCGCCATTGAAATTAGTCAATCACACTATTTATGGACAAATTAATATAAATTAGTATACAACACAATTGTATTAATAAATTAGATTACATTTTTCTTTTAAATATCGGCAGTTGGCACTGGGAAGAAGAAATTTGAATTGCAGTATTCTGGATTCTGGGCAAAACAGAAGAAGAAAAAAGAAGATAAGAACTGAACTATTGAAGAAGGATAAAAAAAGAAAGAAAATGCCTCTGCCATCTAGATTCTGGAACTAGAGAAGAAAGAAAAAATAAGAAGAAAGAACAAAAAAGAGAAGAAGAAGCAACAAACAAGCTTACATCAAACTAACTGGAAGAGGTGAGACTCGAGAGACAAACTGGAAGATGAGAAATTGAAGGCTAAACTTGACGAGAGTTGCATCGCAGCAAAAAGTAAAGAAATAAGAGTCAGGTCTCATATTAGACCCTAAGATTTTTTTAAAATCATTAAATCTATTTTTTCTAAAAAAAACAATTCAAAAAGGTGATGTCTATGAGCCTCGCCTAACCTGTGTGCCTCTCTCCTTCTGCTTGCCTTACGTTGCCTTTTGTAGCTGCGCCTCACCTTCACTACAAAAGGAGACATGCCATTACCTCACCTCTCCTCGCATGTCGCCTTAAGTGCAGAGGCGATAAGGCGAGAAACGAGTGCCTTTCATAACAGTGGTGGAAAGAGGGAAAGTGGTCAAGTGGATTATGCACATGTCGCAAGTGTGAACATTGCTAGATAAATCTCTTGTACGTAAGTGGAGACGGGTAGAAGGGTGGACCCTATTATCCGTTGAGCTTTGCACCATGTGCCAACTAGCACCGAGATTTGTTGGTTGTCAAAAAGAAATCAGTTTTATGCATTGGAAGATAGCCTGATATCATGTATTCATCTTCACAAAAATACCTGAGTTAAGGTTTCATAGGCAATTTTCATTTTGCATGTAAACTGTGTCATTGGTAGTGGAGGACTTGAGAATAAAAAATTGATCTATTGGGAAACTAATAACAATTAAGTTGGACTTCAGTAGATTAGGATTGCTTTCTTGCATTTTTTGCTTGTCCTCACTATTTCATCTGACAGAAGTAGCTGCATACTTGAGCAAATGCCATCACTATAGTTCTCTATTTGTTTGGTTTGGTGTTTAATAAGGATGAAATTTTATCTTTGCCTTGAAACTAGTTTATCCACCATTCTGATGTTCTGGGACATGGGTTTGCTCCTAAACACCTATTCCTGTATTTTCTCATCTTCTTTTTACTTAGCATATTTCCCTATGCCATTTGTTGGGTTGCATAGTGTTTTACTACATTGCTTCCTAACATTGGGAGCATAGTTTTCTATTACTTCTTAAGTTTAGTGGCATCAGGATCTAATAATAGACTACGGTCATGTCATTGATTAGGGTTGGGGTTGGGGGTAAGGGGTAAGGGTGGTTAGAGGGTCACAGGCGTATTTAAGATTAGTATAGGGTTGTGGAATATAGGATCACTAACAAGGAAATTCATAGAGTTAGTAAAATGTCTTAAGAGGAGACATATTAATATAGCGTCAGTCCAGGAGAGCAGATAGGTAGGTACCAAAGCTTGGGAAGTGGATGGGTTTAAGTTGTGGTACTCGGGTGGTTCTAGTGATAGAAATGGTGTAGCTATCCTAGTAGACGAGGACCTTAGGATTATGTGGTTGAGGCTAAGAGGGTTAATGATAGGTTGATGTTTATCAAACTCGTGCTTGGTAGGCATATAGTGAACATAGTTAGTGCTTATGCACCCCAAGTAGGCCTAGATGAGGAAGTCAAAAGGCTCTTTTAGGAAGATTTGGATGAGGTTGCATGAGGAATACCGAAGATGAAAAAATTTTTCATTGGGGTGACTTTAATAGGCAAATCGGGGCAACCACATGCGGGTTTGAAGATGTTCATGGAGGCTTTAGTTTTGGGGAGAGGAATGGAGGTGGGACATATCTCTTGGATTTTGCCAAAGCCTTTGAGTTAGTTATTTCTAACTCATGTTTCTTGAAAAGGAAAAACCACTTGATTACCTTTTGTCGTACAATAGCTAAGACTCAAACAGATTACCTACTTCTCCGAAAGAGTAATAGAAGTCTATGTAAGAATTGTAAGGTTATTCTTATTGAAAATATTTCCACTCAACACAGGCTTTTAGTGATGGATTTAAAGATCAAGAGAGAAAAGAAAAAAAAGGTTATGTATGCCCAACCAAGGATAAGATGGGGATCTTACTCCTTCCCTTTCTCAAGAGATGGACGAAAAGTTGAGAAACTTAGAGGCTTGAAGTAGCTACGAAAATGTGAACAATATACGGGACACTACTGTTGCTTGCATTAGAAAGGTAGATAACGAGGTACTAGGGGTTTTGAGAGGGACCTTTGGTACATGTTAAGGCAATTGGTAGTGGAATAATGAAGTTCAAGGCAAAGTGAAAGATATGAAGGTTGTTTACATGAAGTGGTTGGAATGTAGGGATAACATTGAAAAGTGAAGGCTTAAGGAGATCTATAAGATAGCTAGGTCAGAAGCAAAGATGACGGTGACGAGTGCTAAGACAGTAGCTTTTGAGCACCTATATGAGGAGCTAAGTGATAAAGATGGGGACAAGAGACTGTATAGGTCCACTAAATAGAGAGAAATGAAAGCTCGTGACTCAGACCAAGTGAAGTGCATTAAGGATAAGAAGGGTGAAGTGTTGGTGGATGACACTTCCATTAACCTATGGTGGCAAGCTTAGTTTCATAAACACTTAAATGAAAAAGAAGATAGGGTTATTGAGCTAGGTAAGTTGGCATACGCTGAAGGTCATCGTGATTTTGGTTATTGCAGGCTATTCAGAGATGAGGAGGTTAGAAGAGATATTAGTAGGATGAAGAGAGGGAGGGCAATCAGACTCGATGAGATTCTGATATATTTTTGGAAGAACATGATCAAGGATGGCATAGAATGGTTGACTTGACTGTTCAATGCTATCATGAAGACTGCAAAGATGCCTAATAAGTGGAGGAGGAGTACAATGGTTCTCTTATATAAGAATAAGGGAGATATTCAAAACTGTAACAATTACAGGGGTATCAAGTTATTAAGTCACACCATGAAGATCTGGAGAGAGTGGTGGAGATGAGGGTGAGAAGAGTAGTGTTTATTTCGGAGAATCAGTTTGGATCATGCTAGGGCGGTCGACTACTGAAGTAATTCATATTATTCGGAGGTTAGTGGAGAAATATAGGAAAAGAAAGAAGGACTTTCATATGGTATTCATTGATCTGGAGAAGGCGTATGACAAAGTTCTAAGGGATGTCCTACAGAGGTGTCTAGAGGTGAAAAGTGTCCCAATGGAATATATTAGGGTAATTAAGGACATGTATGACTGAGCCAAAACATGGGTAAGAACAGTGGGAGGAGACTCAAAGTATTTTCCTATTGAAATGGGACTCCATTAAGGATCTATGTTGGGCACTTTCCTGTTTGCCTTGGTGATGGATAAGCTGACGTGATCTATCCAAGAGGAGATTCAATGGTGTATGCTAATGCAGAAGACATAGTACTGATTGATGAGACTCAGACTAAAAATAATGATAGATTGGAGGCCTGGAGATGCGCCTTGGAGTCCAAAGGATTTAAACTGAGCAGGACCAAAATAGAATACTTGGAGTGAAAATTCAACATTGCAAAGGATGAAGCAGACATTGATGTGAGGCTTGCCACTCAACCTATATCCAAGAGGGAAAACTTTAAGTATTTGGGGACCATCTTCCAGAGTAGTGCGGATATCAATGATGATGTCACTCATTGTATTGGGGCAACATGAACTAAATGGAGGCTTGCCTCTAAAGTATTGTGTGAAAAGAAGATACCACTTAAACTCAAAGGTAAGTTTTACAAAATATTGGTTAGACCAGCTTTGCTGTACGAGTCAGAGTGTTGACCAATAAAAAAATGCACATGTTCAGAAGATGCATGTCGCAGAGATGAGGATGTTGAGATACATATATGATCACACCATCAGTGATAGGACTAGGAACGAGACTATTTGGGAGAAGCTAGAGGTTGCCCATATGGCAGATAAGATGAGGGAAGCGAGACTGCGATGGTTTGGACATGTGCAGATAAGGAGTACTGATGCTCCTATTAGAAGGCGAGAGAGGTTGGTTGTGGGAGTTACATGAAGGGGTAGAGGTAGATTGAAGAAGTACTGGGGGGAGGTAAGTAGATAAAATATGGAAAAACTTGATCTCACTGAGAATATAACCTTAGATAGAAAGGACTGGAGGCCGCGAATTAGAGTAGTAGGCTAATTGGTAGGTAGAGTTAGGTGCTTGTCTGGCTTTGGGGTATAGTATGGTTTTAGGAGTAGTGTTTAATATCATATTTACATATTGTCGTATATAAGTTCATTTTATCATATTTACATAATGTCATGTACTTTTTGTTATCAGTCATATCTAGTTTATTTTGTTCCCTTTCCTCTCCTTTTTGCCATATCTAGTTTATTCTGCTTATGGATTTTTGAGACGAGGGTTCCTAGGATACAGCCTCTCTACTTCTATGAGGTAGTGGTAAGTCTAGGTACATTCTACCTTCCCCATACCCCACTTGTGGGATTTCACTAGATATGTTGTTATTATTGTGTATTATATGCTGAACTATAGGTCGAAAAGAAAGAGTGCATCTGTGGCCTGAAGTAAATATACTAAGTAATTAAGAAAGTAGGAAAAAAAATGAGTCTATTTAGTTCTTGGCACCACAAGACTGACATGTACTTAAATCTGTAAAATATGTTATGCTTCCCGCCTTCGTAAGTATCAAGGAGTTGATCCTCATTTTGATGAAATTGATAGGCAGTACCATGACATTGTAAAGGTAATGAGAAGTTTCTGCGAGTTTTGTTAAATTATTGCATTTTCATTACTTTTGTTTTTGGGAGATAGAGATAAAGGCTAACTTTGACTCATATCCAAGCAGAAAATGGAGAGCATGCAGTGGACCATTAACCAAGTCAAAATGGACTTGAATCCTTCGCTGTTCACTTTAGCACCTAAGGCATCTCTCTCCATATTCTGTACAAAAGGTTCATGTAATATACAAAGTGTTTTTTTGTACTATAGGAACATATATAAAATTATTGCTCTCATATTTGTTTTTATTAACATTTGAATCTCGACATATATGATATTCAATATTTTACACTTGCTGGACCATTAAAAAGCTCATCTTCAAATTTCAAGCCACTGTAAAGAACTTAATAATTAAGAAAAATATTTTCATTATTGCAATTTTTTGAGCTTACTACTCTCAACAGTTCTCTGGATTTTTAGTTCCATCTTAAAGTATGAATTTTGCTTACGAAAAGAACTAATTGATACCAATTTATGTTCGTTTATTTACTTAATCTACTTGATAGTGTTTCCACATTGATAGTAAAAATATACGCAGCAAATAAAAGAGATTACAACTCAAAGGTTGAATTACAAATTTGAAATTGTTTCAAAAATAGACTTATTTAAGGTCTTCTTCTTTGAAAAAGAAAAGAAAAGAAGTGTCACAACTACCTATCTTGGGATTTTGACAAATTAATAAGGTGTTTTTTATATAAATAAAAAATGTACATTAGCCTCATAATTATCACTCCTAGTATTAGAATACTCTCTTCATTCCATTTTAGTCGTCATGATAAGATTTGACACAATATTTAAGAAAAAAACTAATTGAAAGTGTGTCTGACCAATATATCCCTTATAAATAATTAATATTTTATCTATATATGTGTCACTTTGTAATGACCCTCTGGATCCTTTTGCTTTTATTGCATTATTGTCACCGTTAGAGCATTTCTATAGTGACTCTAGGTCATTTATGACGCGTTGGCACTAGTCGCACGGTCCCTAGTCATTCGTTAGGGAATTGAGTAGTTTTTTATGTTTTAGACTGTTTTATGCCTTGAAAAATTAATTTTTGCATAGCACATAAGTAAACGACCTCAGAATAGAATCCTAACAGTTCCAGCACCTCCAGAATGGTTAAATCTGGCTGGAAGCATAGTTGGTACGAGAATCAAGACCTTTGGTGTGAGTTTGTACCAACTGTTGTATTTTAGCCTTCAAAATTGCTCTACAATTGTCTTTGATCAATATTCTTGAAAAACATGCCCAAATGAAAATTTTGACGGCAAATTAGATTTAGGATGAGAGAGTTTAGTCTAGAATGATCCTTCATTTGATTCTCTAGGCTTCTGGCTCATTCTGAGCCTCTCAGTGGAAATTTGCTAAAATAGTCATGGGATTAGTAACCACAACTAGTCCAAATGACCTCGTATGGAAAATTCGACTATGCCATTAAATTTGGAATGCCAATGTTAGTAGGGTAGCATTGTTCATTTGCCTGTACACATCCCAGGTAAATTTTGAGTACCTTGTCAGGAATTCTATGTTGAAAAAATCAGCTATTTTAGCTGAAAACACAGTGCATTCGCTATAGCAATGACCAAAGGCAGAGGTGTCACTATAGCGACCCCTGGATCACTATAACGGTAGTGCTATAGTGATAGCGAGGCCTGCCCTTTTGGGAGGGCTTTCTATCGCGGTACTTGTGTGTCCTTATAATTTCAGCATTTGGTTGCATTTTAGCTCGCAAGAACACTTTCAAAATGATTTCCTAATTATTTTGAGCTCAAAATTAGTTATTCAAATGCCCAAATTCAAGAAAATTTCATGGGAAATGGTAACATCAGAAAATAAAGTTGAGACATTGTTTCAGGTAAATTTTGTGTTTATAGTTGCTGATCAGTGCAATTTTGAAGTGGAGTTTGCGCTAATTTTGAGAGATGATAAATTTGCCTTTTGGACTCCATTTTTAGTGATTCTTGGGTCTATTTTGGGTGGAACTCCACAAGATCATCCTGGGGTGGTTCACTTCGAATTTCAGAACTTATTTCTGGTAAAATTTTCTCATATAGCTTCTTTTCTCATATAGCTATCCCACATATTCCTTTTAGGCTCCAAAATTGTTCTATCTCCACTTCTTGTGATTTTGGTGTCTAAAATACCATTATGACATTTTTAATCTATTTTTGATAGCATGGTAGTGTTCAGAGTCCATTCAGAAGGGAAAAGCTCTGGCAGAGTAAGTTGGAGCACATGTAATTGGCCTATAGGTAGGATATGTCTCCCTTTTCTTTAGATTGAGATGGTTAGCGTGAAATCATGTTGAATTAATAGAAATTTGGGTGGGGAAGATAGGTTACTTACCTAAAATGACCCCAAAAATGCTCAAAAATGTGCCTCGGAAGTGTCTGGAATTGTAATTTTCATATATCTCAAAATCCGTGCGTGATATCAAAAGTCCGACTTCATATTTTGGTTTAGAGGGTCAAAATTAGGGGTAAAAATGTGTATCCTTGATTTTAGATCAAACAATTAACAATTTTGATTTTCCAAGTGGCAATTTCCAGAGAGCTTTTCTGCCCCTGGTGCGACACACGAAGGGCGCTCAGTTGAAGGGACTTCATTTTTGCATCCAGTTCGCGATGCAGACATGTATATTTTTTCTATCTAGTTATTTTCCTTGCGGTCCAAGACTTTGAAGTCTTGGGTCTAAGTGTCACTAAATGTAAAAATAGCATACTTAACCATTTTTCACCCTCATATCACCCTAAACATTCCCCAATACTCACTGAAACACTTAGCCAAATTTTTTTCACTACTAAATTCAAGTCTCAAACCCTCATCTGGCACTAAGGATTTTCTCCAAGCTTCAAGTCACCATTTTGAATCTTCACCAAGAGTTTCTCCAAAGCTAAGGTATATGGGTTTCAACCATTGGGACCTTTCAACCATGGTGTCTTAACGTCCTTTTTACTCAATTGCATGATTTAAGGTTTATTTTACAAATGGCTTTACTAGTATGAAGTTGTATATGAACTATGTTAAATCTATATGAATTTGTGATTGTTTTGCTATATTTTGAGCTAAAAAGCATGGATCTATTGTAAGATTTGAGAAGGGATTTTAATGTGTATTGCTTAAGGGTATTGCAAGGTATTCATTGATGGTTTTACAATGTATTTTCTTGTATAATTTCACTCTTGAATTACATGGTTTTACATTAGCACTACACAGTTGCAAAGTGTATCATAAAATGTCAGGTTACAGTTTCTTGAGGAATTGAAGGCTCAATACATATCTTATGTTAGGAATGATGTTATGATGATGAAAGAAAAGTATTTATATGATGTTATGATGATTATAGAAGGAAAGTATGTATATGATATTTCTCTGTATATTGTTAAATTGACCATAGCCAATTGAGGGGTATGCCTTAATCACTATTGGAGGTAGGGTGTGACCATCCTCTAACCTATCAAGGGGTTTGTACCTTGGCACCATGAGAGGTAGGGTGTGACCATCCTCTAACCCATCAAGGGGTTTTGTACCTCGATAACCTATTGAGGAGTTTGTACCTCAATCACCATGGGTAATAGGGTGCAACAATCCACCAGAATATGATCCATTTTCACACTTGTATTATAATATCTGAAGCATGCCTTTACTACAAGCATCACACATGCATGTCATCTTGTTATATATGTTAGTTAATTTCTTAAATTATGCGTATTGATTATGTCACTTATCTCTTGTTGCATTGCATCCTACACACTTATTACATTCAAACGTACTAACGTGTACTCTTGCTTACATGATATCGTCATGTAGGAACCAGTGTACAAGTTTATTATCCTCCTTCACGTGGCTAGTTTGGTACTACTCAAGCTAGTTGGGGAGTCATCCACTTCAATGACCTTAGTCTAAGTTTCTCTTATTATGTATTAAGATGCTCTTCTTTATTGTTTGCTTTAGCTTTGAGGGTGAGCCCGATTGCTTTGTCTTGGGCCCTGCTCTATCTATGTAGTGGAGGTGTTATTGGACATGCTATGTATCTATGATATGAGCTTTGACTCTTTTGTCTCTTGATTATGATGTTATGCATGCTTTCCCCTTAGTCCCATTGCCGTATTTCTACTTTCGTATGTCATTTAAATGCTTCAGTAACCAATGATCTGTAATGATAAGATAAAAGGTTTATTTGGGATTGCTTCAGTTTACTCATTCCCTATGTCATGACTAGGCCCTAGGCTTGGGTCATGACATTTCCTTAGGTGTTAAAATTCATAAAATAGGCATTATCAATATTTTCAAGTAATTATGACCATTTATTCTATCTTGTTAACTTATGGCATCGTGAGTAGCACTACCACTCATAGATTCTAGATTTCTGATACCATTTGTAGTTATTGGAATAGCTATGATTAGGTAGATTGTTTATGAGCTTTAGTGTTTGAAGCATGTTTTAAGTCCTTTTGGGTGCTCGGGGTATTTGTGAGCATGTGATCCTTATTGTTTCTTGGTGGTTCTATTTTTATTATTATTGATTTCCTATTATTGGTATTGTGAAGCATAATGGACTTAGAATAGGATATCAGGATTTGCTTTTGATGGCCCGATATTGTTCGGCTGGCCTAAATCCTTGTAGTATGGCATAGCAAACTATTGTCTAGTAGGTGAACCTTAGTTAGGAAGTAACTTGCCCAAGTATCCCTCTATCATCCATATTTTCCCAAATCTGATGGCTTTTGGGTACATGTATAGAGTTAGGTCCCATATTATGTCTTTTCTGCCTTTCACTTGATAATTGAATGAGTGCATCAGTTTTTGATTGTTATGGAAGGAAATGGTTAATAACATGTGACATACATATAGAAGGAATGAGAAAATTGGTCCCCTCCAGTTATATTAGGCGAGCATCTGGCTATAGTAGTCACAGCCTCAACCCCATCCCCTTTATATATTAGATGAGCATCCCGATAGTAGTTGTCATGCCCCGAGCTAGGGCCTAAACGTGACATGTTGAACGAGAAATTCGACGAATCCTAAATAAACCTCTTAAGTACATATGACACATCCTTGGTTTGCAAAAGCATAAATAAGCAACAATTTAATCAAAGGGGAAGATGGGTCTAAGGGATGTTTTCGCAAAGCATAGCATAAGAGTTAAGCTCAATAATACTAATCATATTAACATCCAATAACAGCTCTACATATGGAATAGGTCAGGTGCTAAGACAATCCTCGGTCTCACCCTTAAAAGTTAGTATCCAAAAACAACAATGTCTAGGCATAGCATGATAGTAAGTGGAATCTTTTCCCCGAATATGGAGGACTCACTAACGCAAATCTTTGGTGGAACGTCTAACTGAGTCGAGGCGATAGAGGATGGTATGGTGCTCTGGTTCCTATGTGTTTGATCATGTAGGCAAAGATTATGCGTCAACACTTGGAATGTACTAAGTATGAAGGGTACAAATGCAGTAAGGATATAAACCATATATAACAATATGCATAGTCATAGTCAACAATTATAGGCTCAATATGTCATGCGTGCTATATGCCATTGTCAAATCACATGTGGGTAAGTGATGAAGATATATAGCAGATCATATATAGATTGGAAAAGATCACAATTGACATATAAGACCAATGGAGCTACTACTCGAAATCCCAGTGTTTACCCCACACCGAATAAAGGGGTGGTCTTCCTTGCTGGGTAAACCAAACTCTTACATTACGGGTACATCGCCCATTTCGAAAAGTCTCTCATGGTTACCTTACGGGCGCACTCCACTTTTCGATACCCATGATTGTCAACCTTACGAGCACATCCCCTTTTTTGGTATATTTATGCTTTATTGACCTTACGAACATATCCCCCATTTCAGTATAAAATGCTGTATGGGAACAACCCTCATTTTGGACTATTCAAAGTAAGTTAAGCTATATGGATCCATTAGTTAATTCAAATTCCTATGCTGGAAACATAGTTATGGGATAATGGTTATTTACCAAGGTTCGCTCGACGCTAGCTCACAATCCCAAGGAATACTCAAAATAGTATCATTTCCATAGTATATGAAACACTTCAATATTCTCAAAGTCCATAGAGTAGCTCATCAAAACGAAAGCGTCATTATATCTAAATAGGGCATCATAACTTCTCATAACCTTCATAATATTCCCATAATTCATAGCACAAAGATATCTCTTTCATAATTCACATTGTACTAAAATCATATGTCTTGCCATAGGGTATTTATCAATATAAGAAGCTTAGTTCGTAATTTAGCAAAACATGGTGGATATACATTTGTGCTCAAAATCATGCAAGAATGTGACAGTTAAATGTGAGGAGAGTAGTGAAAATCCTTTTTCAAATCATGCATAAATAACCCACCAAATCGTATCAAAACATAGTTGACATACCTTTAAACCCTCATCATAGCATCAGATATAGTTCATATCTTATCATCTCATTATATCTTATAGAGCAAAATAGCAGAGTATTCATCATAGTTTCTTTCAAAGCCATGTTACACCAATAACCCATGAAACATTCATAAAACACATAACTTGGAGAAGAAGCTTGGAAAGGAAATGGTTGAGCTTGTGGGTGTAAGGTCCCCCAAAACAAAACCTACATACCTTGGTATTTATGATGGAAAAACCATGATTTGGATAATATGGAACCTAAACCCTAGCTTGTTTTTCTTTTTGGGAGCTCAAGGAAACCTTGACTTACAACTCGTAAATCGAAACATCTTGTCATTGAAACTTACCATGAAACCCCGTTCAATGACTCGTAGAAGGCTTTATGAGTTGTATTATGAGTCATAGACCATACTTCATAATTACCCAAGATTCACCAAGTCAACCAAGTCCTATAAGACCCCGTTACAAGTCGTATTATGCCTACTAGTCGTAACCCGTTTCATAAACATCAACTTAACCAAAACTCATTAATTTTTCTAAACTTTTCATGCTTATCTTAGGTGAGGTCATACAATAGTAATCCCAGCCTCAACCCCCTTCTTATGCTAGGAGAGCATATAGGTATTGAAAATTCCCAACCTTGGACTCTTTTATTTAATGGGCGAGCATACGAGTAGCAATAGTCTCGTCCTCGATACTGAGTTCCTACAAGTCTTTTACTGTCAGTTCAACATAATTTAGGGTTGGTTTCAGTTTTTATTCCTCAGTATGGTTGTTTATTACTTTTTGGTTCCTTGTACTTTTAGTTCTCCAATGTCCTGATCAGGCTTACCCAGTCCTAGTCGAGTATAGGTAGTGTAGCTCTACACTTAGACTTCTGTTACTTCTGTGGTAGTTTGTGTTCCTACTCTTGGCAGCTTATTTGACTCTGTTTAGATGTATTCCTTCTTTTTCATATTGTTTTTACATTTCTGCTTAGTCGACCTATGATGCTTATTGTGTACCTATGTCATGGTACTTATACAACAATCTACATTTACTTTCATTATGCAGGGCCGAGCACTAGTCACCAATGTTGATTGTTTGAGGTTGCAACAGCCTACACCGAATACCTGAGTAAACATTGGGAATTTTTAGATCATTCTGTCTCCTATAACATTAGTGGCCCGTCTTTCTTTTGTATATTTTGAAACTAGCCAGATCTTTTATATAATTTGGTCCACTTTTAGGACTTGTACTCATTGCTATAACTAGTGACTTCTAAGTTTTTGGAGGGTTCCTTGTATATATATTTTTATTTATTTTCTGTGTTGTTCTTCTATATTATTGCTATATGGTTAGACACTGTTAGTTTCCCCCTAATACCTATTACTTACAGTTCTGGGTTATAAGTTGGCTTCCTTATTAGTGGGTTATTATAGGTGCTATCATGGCCTGAGAAATCAGGTTGTGACAAGTTGATATCAAAGCGTAGGTTTATTAGTCTCACTCTTACAAAGCTAATATCTAGTAGATTCCTGCAGATTAGTATGGAGACGTCGATTTCCTATTCTTGAGAAGATATAGGATGTCATTTAGGAAATATTATTTATGTTGAATCCCTTAGTATAGTGTCTATCTTATTTGTTTTCTAAAAACTCACTTTTTTCACTCTTTAGTAGGTTATGGCCCCGAGAGGTCGATCGCACAGTGCATAATCAACACTTAACAAGATGAAACCCCGGAGTATACAGATGGGCACCAGGATGACACTATTCCTTCGCAGCCAGAGGGGCCACCCCCAACATTGCTCCCAACATGAGCCATGCCTCCAACCATACAGACGGTTATTATTTAGCTTCTGATAGCCTTAGGGGGCATACAACAGGCCCCTATAGTTCCTAACATGCTGGCACAGCAAGACTAGCCTGCCCCGCAGATTCTTGGGGATCCGCCATTCTCATAACCTATTGCACCCTAGCCAGTTGCCCTAGAGGATGCCATGTCACTACTAAAGCAGAAGATATTGGGGATATTCCATAGATTATCACCCTTTACATTTTGTGGACCCACTAATAAGAATGCCATGGAGTTTTTGACTACCTAACAAGAGCAACTTCTGTCTTTGAGCCTTGTGTAGTCTATAGGAGCCGAATTCACCACCCACTAGTTTTGTGGGCCAGCCAGCCAGTGGTGTTGCTCCTATCTATAGAATCAACAAGCTAGATCACCCCAACTATCATAGGCAAAATTTTCTGAGGCTTTCCTAGTACATCTTCCGAACATTCAAGTATTACCTTTATGATCAATTATGATATTGGAGCAGGGTGTTATGATGGTCTAAGAGTACAAGGCTTTGTTTGATCTATTATGTCGATATGCCACTATAGTCTTGCTCGTGAGGTGGAAAGATTCAAATGCATTGTACATGGATTGATATTTTAGCTAAGGATGGATATAGAGAACTTAGTCTCAATGGGCCACTCATTATTGGATGCATTTAATCATGCCCATACTATGGATCATATTTGTCGCAAGGCCTAAGGAGACAACAATAAGAGGACTAAGTATCCTGGTAGCTATAGTGGCTTCTAGACTAGCGGAGATAGCTATGACAAGTCTCATTAGAGATTCCCCCAGGGTAGATTAGATTCCAACAAGGTTAAACTAGTTGACCTTTTTAGGTGGCACTACTCGCTTTAGAGGATAGGCAGCCACGCCAAAGTGGTCTTACTCTCAGCCGAAGCTCGACTGAATCAAATTCACTACATATTTATTGTGACTAGGCGATCATGAGGCATCCAACTTTGAGGTGTTACATTTGTGGCTTTTTTGATCATTGACATTATTTCCCAAGATCTAAGAAATTGAAGCTCAAGGAAAAAATTAACAACCTTGAGCAATTGCTGGGTGGTTCTATTAGCATAACATGGTAGAGGCTTACTAAATGCTTGAGGATGGTCCCTGATCTCAAGATTGTTGATGATGCCTTGGTTGAGATTTTTTATCAGGCACTTGATGAGAATAGTCACGCTTGTGTCAACACAATTATGGGAGGCATGTTCTTAGACCAACTTTTTGCATTGATAGCCGCAAGGATAGAACAAATGGTAAAAACAAATAGAGCATGGGGTCAATGAGAGTGAGGTGTGATGAAACCTTCTTGTGTAGTCAACACCAACAATGAGCGAGCAAAGGTGAACTAAGAGATCATGGAACAACTTGCTCAACTTCGCACAAGTATGGACTTGGTGTTAAAGAAAAACCAAGCAAGTGTCAAGGCAGTCACCTACCAATCGCTGAAGGCTCCTATCTATGATGATCCATTCTTTAATGAGGATACATGTTTTGTAAGCAACCAAGAGAGGGGTTTCTGGAACAACTCCTAAGGATCCAATTCAGACTATTGGAGGGAAGTTTTTGGGAATCAAGGTTGGAACTTCAACAGTGATGGAATGTATAGAGATAATAGGGGTAGATATTATGAGAGAAAGAGTGCCAGACATGGAGTAGGGAAGAAGAGAAGGCTACAGGAATGGTCTTTATGTGCCACGTCACAATCGTGATACCGGATCAAGTGACTCTAGGATCAAAGAGATGTTTGAAAAGCTGTTGAAGCGAGCTACCACCAACATGAGACTTTAAAGGGAATGAAAGTGGACATTTCAAGTATTAACCAAAAATAGAGTCTCACTTAGTGGCCATAAAGCAACTAGAACAATAATTCAGGCAAGGTTCTTCACAACTAAACCAACACCAAAAGGACACCCTACCAAGTAATACACTTCAAAACCCAAAGTATGAAGGGCATTGCATGGCGGTGATGACTAGGAGTGTCAAGAGCACCAAAAATCCCCCTATGCTGATAATTATGTATGAAGTTAAGTAGAAAAGTCTTAGTGGTGATGTTGGGGTTGAGGAGAATATCCAAATGTTGTTGGGGCGCAACAAGAAGAGGCATTGGAGCACGAGAAACTAAAATTAATTCCCAAACCCCTCCTTTTTTCCCTCAAAAGCTCAAGAAAAAGGAAGAGGATGAAATATTCAAATATTTCCTCTCGATGTTGAAGCAACTCTCCGTTAACATTACCCTTCTAGAGGCCTTGGATAAAATGTCTGGGTATGCCAAGTACATGAAGGATTTCTTATCACGCCCCAAGTCCCGATAGGGCCGACTGGCACCCGCTGCCGATAAGGCTCGAGAGAACCAACCTATAACTATGCTCTTTATGTACATATCATAAGGAATTTCTACCTTTAACATACTTTAAAGTATATAGACAGTGATAGCAAGCCAAAAGAAAAAAATGTATACGACTAGGCCGTTGGGGCCACGCTGTCTAAAGTATGAGATATAACTATACTTTAATTTACATAGTCTACAAAGC